>JAVCKZ010040226.1:0-19145 GCA_034780755.1 Lepetodrilus elevatus | reverse complement strand
ATCATACCGACAGTGGTATAACTCGTCGCTTAAACCTAGTTTAGCTTAAACTGCCGTTAAACTACGTCTGTGCATACAGGCCCCGAAGTCTGGCACAGCGTATTACATAATCATGTCCAGTCATTTTAAACTTATATTGAGTATCACCTCAATGTTTATGGAAGATTTTTGAAAGCTATACAATATTTTAAAGGTCCATTTTATATTTTTTCTACATGGTAGGGACTTTTTGATAAATAGCGTAGATGGGGTGTCATTGGCAATGGTGTTTTTTAAATTCCAACTTGACAAGGAATCCTCGAGAATCTAGTGTATTTTAAGTTTAATGCTCATGGATGCAAGAATCAAAGCACCTGTTTTAAGTGAAGTTACCAAATGCTGTCCTTTCTTTTATCTGATCCTGCTTCACTTCAGACTTCCAAGGATCCACCTTACTCATGAAGATGCCATATTACCTTGCAGAAACGCTTGGAGGAAAATGTTTGAAAACTCCTTAAAAATTCAAGAAGGATTCACATGTGGTGTTCTCGGAACCCCGTGATTACGTCCCTTTCATGTCCTTCTTTGAAGTCCTTCCAGACAATAGCTTCACGCTGTCTTGTACCATGAGTCTGGCGATGTCCAGGTCTTAGGTCACGGACAGACAATATACCAGGTCCCGGCCAGGTCATCGCGACCTTCAGTCTCCAGCTTCCATTGTCTCAAGACATGGGGTTCAGTAATTGTCCGAGTTCCTTGAAAACTGACCCGTACCTGTCGTCGGAAGATGTAATTCTGTGGTCACATCTGCTTACGGCAGGTCAGGATTGTTCTTCAGGATTCCGGGATTGTTCTCGGCTATATCTGGAAGGAGGTGCTGCCCCCTGGTGGTTACCTCGGTAATTAACAGTGTTATGATTACAAGATGGGAAGAGACTTGTCTGCCCTTTGCGGAGATTTTCAATTACAGCATGGATAATTAATTCCTTTGACTTTGTAAGAACACACAGAAGTGGCGAGGAAATTGGATATGGTTTATTTACTCATTGTTGTTCGTACATGAAATTAGAATTGGAGATTGAAATGGGCTTTGAGAAGGAGAAATTAATTCAAATTTTAATCATGGACATGAATTGCTTGTATATAAAATGATGCCAACTGAATATGAGAATCACATCTTCTTTTGATGTAAGGTATCATTAGCAAACGTTATTTTCTGGATGTTGAGCCTTGGTCGTAATGTTTCCTTTATGTATAGACATTTTTAGGGTATATAATGAAATTATTATGACTATTATTACACAAGCCATTCTTGGTCTTCAGTACCAGCTAGTGCTCACATGTATACTGCAACATTCAGTGCTATGGTTGGTGCAGGTTTGTTCTTGTCCCAAGCTGACAAGCCATGATGTGAAAGGAGATCTAATCTGCAATTTGACAAATAAAAATAATACATATATAAATAGTAGACAAGTATGCATGCACATCTTATGAATTATATATGCCAGAATGTATGCTTCAGTTTTAACATGGGAGATAATCTAGTCATGACATGTTCTAAAATCGCCAGATACGAAATACAGCTTTGTTTCACTTTTCCACCACCCAGCTCCACCCTATGTTCTCGCCCCCACCTAAAAAAAACCACCTCATTCTCGCCTCTACACCTCAAAAACCCCACCTCATTCTTGCCTCTACACCTAAAAAAAACCCACCTTACTCTCACCTCTACATCTCAAAAACTCTACCTCATTCTCACCTCTACACCTCAAAAACTCCACCTCATTCTCGCCTCTACACCCCCACCCCACCATGATAACAGTATTGGTATCGTTACTCTGGCACATGACTACAACTCATTCCTGTCACAATTTGTCCGCAGCTTCCGATGAAGATCCTGACCCCCCCACAGAAATTACCCTTATTGGGGATAATTACATGGCGGGTGCTGCCCCTTAAATACCTTGTCTCAATGCCCTGTGGGTCTCTTGCACATTCCGTCGGAAGATCTGGAACAAGATGTGTCCATATCTGCCTCGGGGTTAAAAGATATCGAGCGGAGGAGACATCATGGGTCTTTTGTCTGCGGCGATCTCGCCCACCATTGTGTCCGCATGTGATGAGCACTTGATGAGGAATGGATATCTGGTCATGTGATCGCAGACAAAGGTGCGATATGAGTCGTATTCATTCTGAGACCGTGCGGGTGCGATATGAGCCGTATTCGTCCATGAATACAGGGTGTGTTATGATGATGGTCAGTGTTTATGGGGCATGTAAAAAGTGTCTTGGTGGAACTCTGTCATTATGATAATGTAGTGTTCCTCAACACCCACCCATCCCTTTTGACTCCCCCTTCTCCATTCCAGATACAGTCCATGTGGATTAACAATGCACCACCTTCCATTCTCTTTGTCCTGGCGGGTATCCCATGACATGAAAAGTTTTTGATCAACAGACTTAGACACCCGATAGTTGACTTGCATGCAGACTGGGATATCCTCTCACCTTTGACTTCACTGGGATGCGGGGTTTTTGCAAAGGGGGGATAATTCTGAGTGACAAATTGTGACAACCGCTAAAAAGTTTTTGAAAGTTTATACATTGGCAGGTGCAGGGTGTAAATTAGAATACAGTTCAAGAAGCCAGCGTACTTTAAATGATTGATCTCCTCATTAAAGATATGACAGGATATATCCTACCTGGATCATGTAGATCGCGTTTCCATATGCTCACGAGAGTCAGGTTTCTTTTTGGACATCCTCGTGGGGCGATGTCTGACCATCGGCTAGTTGACATTCTGAATGACTTGGATTAATAATTTGATTGATCAGTTGTTAAATTGTCGGATGAGAAGAAATTTAGAAAAGAAAATTCTGTTTTTCTAATTTTCAGTATTGACTGATTGATATTATTTGCCTTTTCAATGTTGAAAATATTATTATTATGCTTAATTCGAAAATGCCCCTGTTCAGCCAGCAGAGGATGGGTACCCGGAAGGAGGACATGATCATGTGAATGATAGCCTTGACTGGTAGCTTGGGTTGTATACACTTCAGGGAGTTGTGAAGGAAAATTAGAGCACATTTATTGACCAGATGTAGCGCAGTGGTAGAACATTGAACTTTAAACCCCAATTAAAAAATTTAAATAAATAAAATCCGTTGACCGGGGTAACTAATATATGTAACACCCTGAGCATGGTTTAGGGTGTAGAGTTAAATATAAATATAAATAAAAATATAAATATTGACATCATATATCTAGGATATTCTCCACACACCTGGAACTATCCGAAGTTCCGTCACATATTTTTGATAAACATCCGACACGTGCTTGTCACGGGATTGTTTGCAGAACTCTGTCAAGGACAGCTGCCGGGATGACACTTTCACACTAACGGCAGTGTCGCAGTGAATAAAGACACCAACAGCAGTGTCGCAGTGAATGAGGAGACAGTGAGTGATTGGCCGATGTAGGCCTGGAAAGCTGATGCACTTCATAAGGCTGTCCATGTGTCTTGTCCCGACAGAAACAACATGGCAGCCGTATAATAAACTATCTGGATTTGGGTGTACCTTCATCTCAGATGTCTTTTTGGCCATTGTTTGGAGTCTGGAGGGCAGGATGCATGGCAGTTTGTTGGATTGAAATCAGTTGTCATGACGATGGGTTAGATTTACACAAAAGGATGATTTGACTGAAGAAGGAATTTCAGTTTAGAAGTGAAGGTGATGGTAGAAACGTGTCTTCTTATGTAATATGTAAGACAAATAAGTGATAATCTTTCCTTGGGTGTATCTGGAATTAATGTCTTTTGTAAATGTTTGACTACTTCCTACCTGGTACCCATTTAAGAACATTGTAGTAGCACAGTGGTGGAGCATTTGGACTTTGGAGACAAAGGCCACGGGTTCCAATCTCGTTCTGGGAGCCCAGCATCAATGTTCATGAAAGTTATAGCCTTTCCAACGCGATCATGATATGATGCCATGTCTGTTTTGTACTGTGGCAATGCAGTTGTCATCGTTGGTCTTGTCAGTACAAGCTGGTGCTTACAGGTTTACTGCAACATTCAGCGCTACAGATGTTGCGGGTTTCTTCCTGTGACCTGTCCTAAACTGACAAGTCATAACATAACTGAAATAATCTTAAAAGTGGCCATAAACCCCAATTTAAATATTGTTTAAAATTTAAATATAACCGTCTTTCTCCTATAGTATACAGCCCTATCTAGCCTTGAATGAGATTAACTCGCCAGAAAGATGGTTAGCTTCACGAATGTTGATGTGCCTTTACGGATCGGCAGATTCTATTTGGTCGTTCAAAAACCCAATTAGATTATATTACATTGTATCTACTATCGGTATCCTATAAAAAACACAGTCTGTTGTCATCATTGTGGATATTTACCAGGATGAGTAACAGCAAAGCTATAGCTTGCGTAGGCCTTTTGTGTCGCTGCTTTTCAGGTCTCGATGCTCAGTTGCCAACAAGAAAAGATGGCATGTTCATTGTTACTGGAGACGAACTTACATTCTGTGAACAATGGAACCCTTGTTGATTAACCCCACATTCTGTGAACAATGACACTGCATGGATTAACCCTCTAGGTGCATCAGTTCTTAGCGTTAAGTTAAAGTCAATGATTCAAAATTATATTTTAATCCACCCAATTATGTTATGATTTAGTGATAATTTCTTGATGAACGTAATTTCAAATTTAATAAAAATTATTTTGAAATCCACATATTTCTAGTTCATGAAATTCTGTTAGTTATATCTCATGGAATATTTATCTCCTGTTATTTCCCTGTAGTGTTATATTGAGCCTGTAATAACATGGTGTTATAACCCAGTGGGTATCTCAGGGTGATACTGCTCGTAACACCCCGATAATGTCACATTTATACAACGGGATTCCGGGGTGCTTTTCATTGCTCCGTGGAGGATGGTTTGGGAAGATCCTTTAAAGTGACCCATCAATTGGTTAGAACCATGTCAAGTGTGAAATATGAACATGAAAATCTATATGTGATCTATATACAGCGAATGCTGTATAATCTGTATATACATATAGACATTATTTCATAAAAGTATAACATTATTAGTGCGCTATAGGGCTTTTCTGGTTTACTGTGGTATAGCATAGACACAATTAATGTAACATTCTATTACGGTAGTATAATCCTATTGTACAGTTGTTGTCATTGTTTTTTCTATACTAAGATTACAACTAGTTATCATCCCATTTAATTAACATATTTCAACAATATCATGAAATTCTGTGAAGAACGAAATATTGAAAAATAAAGCTAAAAATAACATAAAATAATAATTACCCTCTTTGCATTTTATTCTTGGGTGGTTTATTCATTACATATGATAATATATTCTCCCTGACTTGCATCCATCTTGTTTACATCTCATTAACCCTATAATGGCCGACACTGATACCAGGACACATTCACAGCCAACAATGCCATCCCTACAAATAGCCACGGTATTGCCAAAATACGTAAAGCGATATTTTCCTATAATGAAAATGTTCATAAATATAAATATCCGTGTGTCGTGTTCAATCGCACATGAAACCTTTAGAAATCTAGTTCATAGAGGTGAAGAAAAAATCTAGTATGGCTGATCTCCTACAATCTAGACATTGATTCCGAAGCCACCCAAAGGTATTCTTAAAGTTGTTCATCCACAGACAGATAACTGATGATAATGGTGGACGTATCGTGATGTTTTTTCAGCATCTGTAGACTCCATTTGATATTGTACTCCTTTGGTTCTATAGAGCAGTTTTCAGTTGGAGTTTATTAACACCATGATGGTTTTGTATTGGGTGAGTAACATTGTACCCCGTGACACTATAGGTTTTATGTTTCCATTGTGTACTGTACCTTGTATAAACTGATGTACAAATGTTGCGAATTCATGATCAGTGTATCTGTATCAGAAGTCATATTTTGTACAGTGCTCCTTCGATATAATGCTGAAGTTGGGGTCCATGACATTTCACCCGTGTTATAATACCCGCATTATATCAATGAATATAATTAGATTTTAAAAAATAAAAATCTATTTTAAATTTCTTTTTTTAAATGGGGTCCATGTTGGACCCCGTGTTGTATCTGAATCTGCGGTGCATCGAAGGGCGTTATATCGAGGGAGCACTGTATATATTTGACCTACATGTGCTATTCTATGCCAGATGCATGTTCTGTCAGGGTTCTCTAATTAGTTGATACTTTAATTATAATTTATTATTTTTAATTATAAAAAAATAAAAGTAATAAATAAAATAAAATGCTCTGGCAAGGCTATATGTACGAGTTTCTGATCTAGTAATGAAACAACAAGCTACAGATGTTGTGGGTTTCCTCCTGCCCTCTAAAACAGACAAGTCGTGATGCAAGTGAAAGAATCTTTAATGCGACTATAAACCCCAATACAACAAAAATATATCTATATATTATTAACATTGAAATTTATTATATATTCTTGTATCAAAAATATGGAACTTTTTATCAGAATTTGACTGAAACCAGAAATGATAGAGCAAGGACAAGACCCATTCAGGTAGAAATATTAAAAGAACTGTTCGAACTGCCTGCAGCTCAGCAGATGTGTTGAATATACATGTAGATGAATGTGGCGTATATCGACGCGGAAATTTGCCTACACGAAGAGATAATTATAAATTACCATCTGCATACTCGAGATTTGGCAGGTCCATTAATAAGCATAGATAAATTCTCGCTTATTGTGGACATCTACACCATGCATCAGCTCTTTATCAATATACAAGCTATTATTTCAAATATAATAAATAACGACCGTTTACTGTATCGTATTTATTGGAATATGTTGTGTATGGTTTGTAAACAAATATGGCCGCCGGTGCAACATTGTGGACAAAAAACTGTCTGGTCTCCAAGGGAGATAATTAGCCCCTTTGACTGAGCTCACACCACCCAGGGCCCGGTCTCCCTCTTCAGTGTTGAGCCCTAGGGGTCAATTTTACGGCTGGTCCTCCGCAAACACGCCTCCCTGTAGGTGTCTTATGTATAAGGGGTCGGGAGACACGCCTATATTCCGACATCATACAGAACCACACACCCTACACATAGCTATAGCACCTTAAGGACAACCAATACAAAGCATCAAAAGTAGAATTACATACAGCCTTCAGTTTAACCCTTGCCCTGCTGGATTAGACACAGGCACTGCTCTTTACGGCTTCTCTGGTTGTCTAGAGCATGTTGAGAGTTAACCATTCAATCCGGCAACAATAGCTTCTACATAAATGGAAATATCCTCCGTATTTTTAATACTGATGAACCGATATATATGCCCGATTTGGACCCGATTTGACAAATTCAAAAGGTCAAACAATAAAATTAATTCGCTTTCTGAAAATTTTATTTCCAATTATGGTGAGCCTTGTAAGTATACCTCCCTGCTGAGATCTTCGGATTTATGTCGGAACTCGGGGTAGTTTATTTGTTTGCACCGAGACGAGTCCATAATGCATGTAGTCTTGGGTTATAATGCGTGTCGTCCGGGGCCATAATGTGCATAGCATGCTATGTAACAGGTAGTTCTCGTGGAGACGGTCCCAGGGATTGACCGATTACCTCTGCG
The DNA here is from genome assembly GCA_034780755.1 of Lepetodrilus elevatus. Taxonomy (NCBI): domain Eukaryota; kingdom Metazoa; phylum Mollusca; class Gastropoda; order Lepetellida; family Lepetodrilidae; genus Lepetodrilus; species Lepetodrilus elevatus. The sequence goes on along the minus strand of JAVCKZ010040226.1, from coordinate 11,516 downwards.
TGAAGAACTGGGTTCTGTCTTTGATGTGTGAAGAAGAGGACGAGTCTATGTGATGCCTGACTGGTTCTCTGACTGCAGGTGGCTGCTCTGAAGAAGATGGTAGTGGGAACATTATATGAGAACAATCTGTACTTGACCCTATGCTAGGCTTTGTGTAGATTCCTGATGACGTTCTGCTGTGCTGTAGTTCAGAGATGGGGACTTTCCCTCACTTACCTGTGTATATAATGTAATAATGTAATGTTGACCAATCACATGAAATTCCCCCTACAGAAGTAAATGAAAAATATCAACCAATGCTGAGATCCATCTGATGGTTATGACCATATTTAATGAAGATTTTGGAATTTTGAATTTTGAACCTTCTTTTTGCCTAGAAACAACCAAAGATTACATAGATTTTCAAAATTCAAAAGTTCTGTGGTCACCACTTATTATTTGTATACAAAATTCCATTTTTGAAACAAAATAATGATGGCAATTTGTCCATGAAACCACAGAAATCTGCCAATCTTGGGGTCGATTTCTTTGCAGACCACAGATCCTGTATACCACAGACCCTGGGCTTGTGTTTCTGATGAACTCACATGTCTGTTGCTATTCCTGAAACATACTACTTGTATACTACTCTTTCTGGTCATTTGAACAGGGAATAATAGTCCAAAGAGGAAATAAAATAAATATTGGTTATTTTATATAAAATTGAGCTTGGGTTTGGTAAAATGGATACACAAATTGAGAGGATGTTTCCGTTGGCCTTTTTTTTCTTCTTTTTTTTCCTTTGGCCTGTTTATTTTGTTTCTTTCTTCAGCACTAATTCCCAGACCAATTTTCCAATCAAAAACTCTTTATTTCCCTCTGCAAGCCGAGTGGCCCGAGTCATGTCTACTTCTCGGATGACATCACAGGGGGAAAAGTTTACGGTTGGCTGTTACCCTTCGAATCCACCACATTGATTTCCACAAACGTGTTAATCCCGCAATTCAAGTGCCAACAAAGCCACAAATGATTTACTTACGGAGGAACGATGAAGTAAGACCCGCGAGGAGTACAATAAAATACTTTTTTTGAAAACTGTTGTCATGTTTATCGCCTCTCCCGTCGGTCCGAGCACCTGACCCCAGGTCGGTTCACAGTAGGTATGTCCAGGCTCCAATGACCTGCAGACAAAGAACTTACTTGGTATCGCCAGTGGAAGAAATTCTTCTAAAGCCCCTGAAATTTGTAATCATTCATCTGAGAATAGTGCTAGTTAGTTATCTAACTGATGAATAATGGACAGATTTATAGTGGAGGAGGGCCATACAACAGGAAAATTATAGGGGATGCCTCCGGGCAAATTGCAGGATTTGAACCTCGTGGATTTTGTACAATATGGACATGCTTTAGGTAGATAGTTTAATGGTAGGTAATGAGCGTAATGTCAAGGAATCGACCGAGCGTGATTGGATGGGTGGCGTGTTGAGGTCTCAATTCGTCGAGGAGTTTGAGAGTAGGATCTATTTAACTGTTGCTGGATGACATTTCGTAAAATACACTATTACGATCAGAAAATATTGTATGTAATTTCCACATTTATGTAAGCTACAGCTGTGCATGGGCCTGAGGCCTACCTACATGAAATAAACTATTATTATTTAAATTTTATACATATATTTGAAAATAAAAGTCATGACCTACCGGCACTTGGCAATGATTTTAAAAAAAAATAATAATAATATTTATTTGAAAACTTCCGGGATTCATGAACAGCCAACTAAATTACTATCTGAACATGTCAACCATGATTTTGAATGAATACATAACTTAAAATAAAATGGGCATCTTTACTTATCTGTGTTCAAAATTAGTATGGAAAATTATGATAGATGTTCTAATCAGGAAAGTCATTCAATTTCTGTAACTAATGGCCTCAAACTGTTGGAAATATCAAAGAAATATTATGCCGTAATGTGGGATGGATATCGATCATTATGGAAAATTGTAATATATCTTTCAATCAGGAAAATTGTTCAATTTCTGTAGCCATAATGGTTTAAAAACTTTGAAATATTATACCATAATATGATATGAAAATAATTTAGAGTAAGATAATTGTATAGTCAAAGCCACTAATTAATGTTTGTCTGAAGATTTATGTGGAATATCAGGATATTTAAAAAATCAGAAACAGGTGGTAGACAGGGCAGTCCTCTGTGGGGTTCCTTCTTTATAGCAAGTGTTAAATAACAGATGCTCTGTACAATGTCCATGGATGCCTACCACATTGTGCATGGATTATAGAACAATTATTATTTACCGCAAATCCAACAGTGTCCAGTAGAAATCTACTGACCTGTGGCACTGTGTTGCTGTTACTGGGGTCAAACACTCATTACTCGGGGTCAAATCTCTGCCAACAAAATAAAGGTTCATCACGGCTTAATGGAGTAAAGCCGTATTCAGGTGTCGCGGGATTGATAGCAATGGGAAAAGTTTAATTGTCTCGATCTTAAATCATTAAATATTTTTGGATTAAGTGGATAAGAATGAGGATCTTTATGCGTGTTTGAAATGGTGGAAAATGGTCCCGAATGTGCTTTGTAATGTATAGGGTGGCTTGTTGTGAAAGAAGATCAAAAGAATGCTAAATAGATGATCAAACAACCGATTAGTTTGGGAGAATCCACTCGGAAATAATGCATGTTAAATGGTGACTTTTCAAGGGATTATTTACGGTGTGGTATTCATGGCAATATAATGCAATATCATGGTTATATAATCTGAATGCTGCACGGGTGAACTTTTACTTTTAATAGCTTGTATGTCTCTCGCTGGATACTGTAGCTAATTCTGGTTGGTGTTGTCATGTACCGGTATGTTAATTCTAGTTGTATATATTTGTGAGGTGTTTCATTTTGTATGTAATATTATTAAAGTGCATGAATTATATCAAATAAATGAGGGAGGGAGTGAATATGGAGTTTAACGTCGCTGCGGGATGTTTTCGTATCTATATATATATTTGTATTATATAAAATATTTTTGTACGAGACTTATTGGATATCCAATATTCGTAATGGCATATGAAAAGTATGGTAGGCACTTGGCCACCCTTTTAGAAGATGCTTGGATGGCGTTTGAGGATGCTTCGTACCTTACCTCCGATTCTGCTGAAAGCTCTGATGGTTTGCACTCTGATCATCAGGAATTAGTTACCTGAGCCCGTATGATAATTAGGAATTTGTCATCTGAACCCGTCATTACAGGCTTATTCCTGCACTCAGAGACACCATGATAACTGACAACGGCCGAGCGTGCGGACGTCGTCGTGTCGTCGCGTCATCCGACACCACTATGTACCGCATCCGTATGTAATGAAACAATAGGTACGGTCAGTCGCCCGTGTTCTCAACCATATGCAAGACCGACCGATTCGGACACGGTTTGTTGAAATCAGCAGAATATCGCAGCACCAGCCCTAATCGAGGATTGTTACCGGTGATTTAAGACACGTGTGATTACGGCTGAATCGAACATGATGTCTGGTCTGTAATTACAACAACTGACAAAACGAGATGATTTTTGGGATAATCGGCTTGATGAGAGTACAGATTGTTATCGGTCGTTTTCTGTTTTCAGGCAGTAAATGGTTTGCCCTAAAATTGCGTGGTTTGGAGGACTTCTTCCATTCATGTTTTGAGTGAGAGATGAGATAAATACTGGGGTCTAGCACATCCAGATGTTGGTTGAGGTTAAAACGCTCAGAGAAATTACAATAATTCAGTCAAAGGTCGTGTCATCTTAGTAACTTTAGTCTTGTAAAATAGCAATAAAGTTTTAGGGCTTTTCAAGTTGACGCAAATAAAATATCACATGTATTATTACCGTATGGTACAGGAGGACGTAATGATTTTCGTTGTGTTGTCTGTAATACAAAAATTAACCATCACATAAGTGAAAGATTCCCATTGTCATGTAAAACACACACACAAATATTTATTTTACAATCCACTAGAGTTTTCAATTTTTTATTTTTATTATTAACATTATCCTTTGTATGTTTCCATCATTTATTTTATTTGTATGACTAGTTCCATGTATGCTTGTAATCATTATTACAGGTCCATTCGACTGGGCCACAGTTATAACTGCCTGATGATGTCGGCATAGTTGCCGACGAAACGTCGTGGTTTCTTATAGTTATATGTACATAGACATTTTATTTATATTTAACATACAAAGGATAATGATTGTACAATTAGCTTGTTAAAGAAATGATAGGCCTGCATTTATGTATTGCTGAGGTGACATGCATTTAGTTAACTTCTTCTCACCGCCTACAATAATAATATTACATATTTATTTGGTTGTTTAATTCGTTTAGTTTTAGTGATCCGATCGATAACTTGTAATTTCGTAGTGCCGTGGATATTTTTTTTGCTACCGGCTGGCCTGACACGGCAAGCCCTTTGACCCCGTTAACCCTAAAAACGCGCTCGATTTAGCCAATGTTTGGAATATTTATAAGCTATATAGCTGGGTACTTGACGTTATCTCGTAAACGGAAAAGTTGGTGTGCTCAGAACGTGTCAATTGAGCAAATCGAGCGCTTTTTGGGGTCAACTGGGTCAAAGGGCTTGCCGTTACACGCCAGCATATATGCGTGCGCAAAGCGGCGTACGCCGCCAACTAGTAATCGAGCAGCCATACTGGGTATGTCTCGGGGTCATAGTGTCATCAGTCTCTAACTTATTGATGTATGTGATGAATTGGTAGATGTTGGGATTGGTCTGGCGTCTGACCTCTGTCTTCATTTGTTTGGCAGGAGTACTAGTACTTATACTTTTGGATACATGACACATTAACATGCAATGGCTCGAATACAACTGGTACCAAAGCCGTGGGCAAACATAGAAAGTACCGTCCATATAGTGGCTCTGATTCGTATATGATGTCTAACGTTTCGTATGTTGTAAATACCAGAATAGTTTTGTATTCGCCGTCATCAACACACAGTAAGTCACTTTCGTCTACAGTACACTATCCTTATATCTGAACCTCTTCTCGTGACTGGGGTAGACTAGAAAGAACTTTCCTTCGGTGGCGATATAGTCCCGAAGGAGAGGCGGCTGTCTTGGCTCATGGACTATACTATAATACGGACAAATGTTCGATCTACAACTCTTCTGCAACTGTGTTCGAATATTCGAATTCTGTTTTACTATGCAGATATTCGTAATTTTATATTTATTCGCAAATGTTCGAATATTCGTTTTAGTTATATACTATATATGACGACATGTTTTACATAGGTAAAAGTGCACGTAAATATATGAGATAAGAGCAGATGTTGATATGCAGATGTAGAACAAAACACAGCCGATAATTCTCACTGTTCAGTACAACAGAGTCGGCTATGAGGTTAACAATGCCGGTGACTTTGCTGCTGCTTGTGTGGGTGGGAATAGCTCAGGCTGGAACTGTGCACATCTATGTTAGCCCTGCTGGATCCGACTCCAATACAGGGTTCGTACATACATCATTATCGATAGATGTCATCTCATTGTGATCTAAATTACGCCTTCTCTCTCACTCTCTCTCTCTCTACCTATCTCTCGCTCTCTCTCTCTCTCTCTCACTCCCTCTCTCCCCTCTCCCTCTCACTCTCTCTTCCTCTCTTCTATCGGTACCCGTATATCTCCTATATCTCTCCTCCTCTCTCCTTCTCCCTTACTTCACCTCATCCTCTCTCAACCTCAATCTCTGTCCTATAAGACACATTATTCTATGGCATTTCACAGACGTTGTACAGACACTTCTTACATTATTCCTAGGTTAGCTCTTGGGCATCCCCTGAAGTCCCTTCACAGGGCGTTCTCCAGACTGGACGATACTGACATCAAGGGAAACGGTACGTTAACTGTACAGTAGTGCGAGAACTGGCCATGAACTAGTTAATGCATAGGAACACCTGACGTCTTATTTCCGTCCAATCAGCTTTGATAATATAGACACATTCATTTTTTTTCTATTGTTAAAGTCCCATTTGTAAGATCTAAAATTTCCGCTTGTCCTGGATTTCATATTTTCTTTATCACAAATAAGTATTTTTATTGTTTCTAGATATGCAAAGTACATAATAGGCCTACATTCAGTTTATGTACAAACTATTCCAAGTGTTCCTATATCAACCAATGATTCCGTCTCTACTTGATAACATATCGGACGCGACGAAGTTTAGCTATTTAGCTGATTGAAAACAGTACATAAGTTGGTTTTTTTTCGTAGTAACTAGTTTTACACTTAAATAAAAGTTAATCAACTAGCTGCATATATATATATATATATATATATATATATATATATATATATATATATGCCAATAATGTGAACACCAATTCCCCTGTGTTAGCACAACGTGTTATGTGTTACAGACATTTACGTGGAGATGCTGAAGGGCTACTACGACTTGTCGTCCACTCTTCACTTTACCACAACATACACAGGGTCAATTACCTTCAGACCATACAAGAATTAAGAGGTTCACGTGGTAAGCAGGAAAGAGACGGAAATAATGAAATTCGCGTGCTATAAACGCCTACTTCGGGCGGTTACGCTAGTTTAGCCCGGAAATGTCATTGCGCATCTCTAGTTGTTGCTAGAGAAGCTTTCGTGCTTCGTGGGCCATTCTATAGAACGTTCTAGATCCTCGAGAAACCGCCCAAAGTACGCCAAAGTACCTATACCTGTCAGATATACTAGTAAGTAATTGTTGCGCACTGTTAGCTGGCAACTCACTTGTAGCATGACGCCATATTTAATTTGTCGACTACATCCAGGCGATGAAACTGGTGGCAAATCCTACTATTTACCCAAATTGTTATATCGTATAACATAGCATTTTCATTTTTCACAAATCTATCTCAAATGCCAGACTTAAATCTCAATAACCTGCAATATGTGTGACAGTGTGCATACAAGAAATGTCCATGATTGATTTCATTCTCCAGAATTATGTGAAGGTTTTCATCTGTTTCAGACTGGTGGCAAGAGAATATCTTCATCTAACTTCCACAAAGTCACAGACAACAATATCCTAAAGATTCTACCGCATTCATCTCATGGAAAGGTTAACAATAACGAATACTCCAATAATAATATGTACCATGGCGTATTCTACAAACTGCAGAAGATGTCAGTTATCCGTACCGTCATCATCTCTAGATCGGTTCCTTAGTTGTTCATATACAGTACTGTATATTGTTGGCGCATGTTCTATCACATTCCATTCGTAATCGTCTATACTTAAAGAGTATGTTGTTTGCTATATATATTCTATTCCCAGGTATATCAAGTCCACCTACCAGATGTTGGCATCACGGATTATGGTCAGATGGCTAGATTCGGTTTCGGCATCTTCAAGACGTCATGGCTGGAGATATTTATCAATGGGAATCCAGGACACCTTGCTCAGTATCCAAATGAGGTATAATAATAATAATATAGTGATGCAGGGGCCAAGATCGTATATTGTCATGGCCATAATTGACAATAAGCGGATCACAATAGTAATATATAGGTCAGCGTTTTTAGGTGACTTTTCAACGCGGGCATTGCTATGAAATGTATACTGTATATGTACAGTGTATGGATCTCTTCTATGACCAGGGTTACATAGATGTCATCGCATTTAACGGAACTACGATTTCTCACAACTCTCGGGAAGACTCCAGATGGGCCCACGAGAAGGACCCATGGGCTCTCGGTTACTGGTAAATATAGATAACATGTATAGACTTCCAGATTACAGAGGAAACATGGGTTCTAATTTATATTAATATAATCCATAGGATCTATGAGTCGTCAATAGAGAATATGCAGCGCCAGAATAGAGGGCCACAACATTTGATGTTATACATCTATATAATATACATGTATATAAATAGTACACGATTACTATAAATATTTGGCATAAACTTGTACTGGTACTTTATCATTAGATTACTGTTAAAATGAGCTATCGTCATGGTCATTGCAATTTTAATTTTTGTAATTATATATTGTTGCTCACATTCTGAGACTCTTGGTATGAGTGAGTACAAGTTCGTTGTATGCTGTTCTGTTTAAACTGTTAAATGCAAACAGGGCGAACTATTATGAAATCATCAGAAACTTGTTAATTTATTACGAGTTGTGTCAAGAGTTGTATGACGGTAAATTGCCATTTCATTCGTATGCAGCTATGCGTTCAATCAGCAGAAAGGCTAAACTGGTTCCCTGTCCCATGTACGGTTCATACGACTCTTGAGACAACGACTAGTTTGGTAAGCCGCTCACAAGCCTTTGCCACTTTGAACGCACCCCGGTATGTACACGTTGCTTGAAATTGTTTTCCTCCCAGGAAGTCGGGCTGGGCGGACGACGCTATCCATATCACCGGCATTGATGCCCGCAGCCATTCCTTGACCCTGGCTCACGTGCCTCGCTTTGGACTAACAACTGGTACGTGTTTAAAATGTGCTAACTTTGCCGTGGCCGTGGCCGAAGCTATAAATAGCCTGCATTCATGAATAAAATATCACATAATAAAATACCTGTCGTTTAATGATTGTGACACTACACGTTAACCCACGCAAATTAGGCGTTGATTCTTTGGAAATGTAATTGTTGTGGGTGAACTAAAATGTCACGTGATATCAACAGGATCTTTCGGCGGCGGTCCCTCTGCAGGCTACTTACATCAAGGAGGATACTTCCGGGTCATCAACATGTTATCAGAACTGGACCAGCCAGTAAGACATTGATTATCCTAAGGCTTGTTTGTTTAATTCTAGAATCCATTCCGGCTTCGCTAGCTATACATCGTCTTCAATTAATACCACTTCTTAAATACGTACTGTACAGCTATTATATGTCGACCAATGGAGGTAGAACGATACTAGAGTCGTATTTTAGTGGCGAAATGTATCGAGGCCGAAATAGTTACCAGTGCAGACGGTATCATTGTCCACGCATGTTATATTAATGATTCGTTATGCACAGTCTATCAAGTAAGTACTGTGCATTTGTCATCCTTGGTTCGTCAAGCACTATCAAATGTCGGGTTTACTGCAATACTATGCGCTACGCGTGTTGCACGTTTATTTTCTATCATTAATAATCTTGAAGGCGGTTAGAAAATTAAAGGCAAATTTACGTACTGCCAGGGAGATATTGATTGAGATAACTGATAAGATCTGGGTATTGCTGTCTGACAGGGAGAGTTCTATACTGACCGCTCCACTGGCATCCTCTACGTCTGGCCCAACACTCCCACCGGAAGTCTGACCAGCAGTGACGTCATATACGCCTCAATGATAAACGACTGTGTAAGGTGAGTGATCCTAACATTTCTAGTGATTTCGTGATCCTAACATATAGCTAGTGATTTCGTGAAATCAACACCAACAAGAAATGTAGTCAAGGAGTTCCACTGATACAAGTGACATGAATGTTGAATTTCCAATTTTACATTTTTTTGTGATAGATCTATACACATTTAATCTTATGAACCTCTACTTCTTCCAAAAGTACAACAGAAATGTTTCCTTATGAACATGAAAGTATAGATAGGTAATTCCAGAACAAGCAAGGTGCCAAAGGTATTGCACTGTGTTTGTTACATCGATTTACAAATAGTTTTTTATTCACAGGATAGAAGAACAAGTTAGCAACATTCACTTTGAAGGTTTTACAATTGAGGCGTGTCGACGTTATGGGTTCAACATAAAAAATGGCCGCGATATCAGCTTCATGAAAATGGAAATAAAAAACACGGGTAAATATCGCCATTCATCAGATAATAGTTCAGCAGAAGCAAATATTTCAAAGACATTGCTAATAATTATATGTATTCTATGTAGTTAGTTAGCAGTATCTTTGGGGGCGGGTTACCTTTCTGACGCGATATTGATAAGATGCACTGCACTGTCTGTAGAGTGGCAATGCAGTTATCATCCTTGGTCTTGTCAGTACCAGCCGGTGCTCGCAGGTGTACTACAACATTCAGCGCTACGGATCTTACGGGTTTTCTGCTGTCCTAAACTGACAAGTTGTGATATTAGTGAAATATTATAAAAAGCGACATTATACCCCAATTCTTTACCTTACGTAAAATATGTCCGATTATGGATGTCCACGTCCTTTGTTTATGCCTGCGTGTTCGTAATGCAGGAGCCTACGGGATCTTCTGTGGCAGGGACTGTCGTTCTGTCTCGATCTCAAGGAGTGAAATCCATCACACGTGTGGCGGTATTGAGATGTTCGGTAAGTTTCATCCTCGTCACAAAGACACACAGACTTCTGTCATGCGCTATACCGTCTATATCGCTTGCACTATCTTCCTAAGAACAGTTCGTAGCCATACTATAACAGTCGTGAAGATTGACGTACGCTCGTAAGAAAGTTTCGAGAATAGGCGCCCTGAACTACATCAAGTTGCCAAAAGAGCTGCTCGATTACTCTTAGCCGGCGTACGCCGCTTTGCGCGCGCATATAGGCTGGCCTGTCACGTCAAGCCCTTTGACCTCGTTGATCCGAAAAACGCGCTAGATTTGCCCAATTTCCATGTTTTGAGCGCACCAGCTTTGCCACTTACGAGATACCTGCAAGAAACCGGCTGTGATATAGCTTATTATTCCAAACATTGGGCAAATCAAGCGCCTTTTTCGGGGTCAAAGGCCTTGCCGGGTCAGGCCAGCCGGTAGAAAAAAAAAGCGCAGGTAATGTGACAATAGGCGCTGCAAGTGGAGCGAATTCTCTTTATAGACGTACCCAGTTTACTGATGTTGGTGATAAGCGTATAGGTGAAATGTGCATGAGTGTTGTCTTGATTACGTACCTTACGTTGCCTCACGATGTATATATGAAAATCAACTGAAGAGCCCTCAATAAAGGGTGAAAGGCCTATTGATTCTACAATTTTTGACATATTTCTGTTTTTTATACTATTCTCTATATCTATACTAGTTTTTTAAACCTTGTTCTATCTGTCAGTGTCAGTGTCAGTAGAGGAAGACAACTCGTCAACTCGAGAAAATATCAAAAGCTCACCAACTCAATAGAAAACTAAGTGTTTGATTGTCTGTCCGAAATCCTTTCTCCTTCTTCAATGCATCCCATTCGGCTATCTTATCCCCTAAATATACTCTTGTTTTCTCGAAATGTTGGTACAGTCGTCGTCATCCATTGTTGCTTACTGCGTACTGCACAAGTCACGCAATTTTCCGAAGATGACGTCACATGTTATTACTCGTGTGTACCGCTGTTTACGTAAACAGTGGTTCACCGGTCAATGTTATGTAAACATACCCGAAAAATGAGCATCGTTATCGATAGCAGGTCAATTGGAAGAAATCAATCACACTATGTGGTACAGGATCATTAGATCTATAACTTTGATTTTGGTGTATGAGTCGGTAGTATGTTTATTTTGCAGGAGGTGATCGCAAAACCTTGACTCCATCTGGTATTATTATAGAAGATAACCATATATG
>JAVCKZ010040115.1:0-19145 GCA_034780755.1 Lepetodrilus elevatus | reverse complement strand
TGTGTGTTACAGGTAGACAAGATATGTGTGTTACAGGTAGACAAGATATGTGTGTTACAGGTAGACAAGATATGTGTTACAGGTAGACAAGCTGGCTCATCTACACGACATCCACCTAAGGACGGGCTGTTTCTGTAACATTGGAGCCTGTCAGAAGTACCTCAGGCTCACATCGCAGCAAGTCCGCGAGAACTTCCATGTCAGTACAATCTTATACTTTCAGCAATTGTCAAAATTTTTATTTCAATTTTCTTGGTCAGTAGACTTTTCGGTATAATAGGGTATCAACATTTGATGCTGAATGCTAATCGTGAAACGTTTTCGTGTGACCCTTGAAATGACATTATATGATGATGCGGTTATGTGAAGAAAGAGCATCAGTCCATGCTTGAAATACTATCTTCGCTGATTAGAATATTATAATTATACTGAATAGTACGAGCTGTTGTGAGAGGGTGCGGTAAGTGGAAATAGCCTTTTCCTTCTTTCTGATATCGCCCCTCTACGACTTACTCAATAATACTTACTCAAAATATTTAGTGATCATTATATAAACAGATTTTTTATTAATGATGCAAACATTTTCATTTTTTTATTTTGGTTAGGGCATACAAAATTAGAAATCAAGTTTATTTGGTTGTCCATTCCATGAAGTATTTACCGAGATAATCTACGGAATTGGGGCATCTATTACATTATATGCCAAACTATAGCCCTTAGGATACCTTTAGCATTAGGAGAAATGGCCCGGGCTAGAGGATCTTGCGTAAATTTGTATCCCTGACAATATATACAATGTTAGTGGGTGTGTTACAGGCAGGTCACGTGTGCGGGGACGACCGAGACATGATCGACGGCCGCCCCACCGGTTCTGTCCGCATCTCCTTCGGCTATATGTCCACGTACTCCGACGCCCGACGCTGTCTCAACTTCATCGTCGACTGCTTCCTGGAAGGTGGCGAGACTCGGCCTGACTTCACGCCGGTGCTAGGTCCGCATGATGTTGTACCAGTACACGTTCCGACCAGCGTCTCTGCCACACCTTTGAATACAGGTACAGAGATCTCCGCTCAGCTGTCGTCTGTGATAGGACAAAGAGATGGTGTGTTGGTCGACAAAGGACAAAAAGACTGTGTGTTGGTCGACGGAGAACAAGGCAGTCGGACGACGGAGGAACAGAACGCTGTTCTGGGGAAGTGTTCCGAGGATGCGAGGTTCCTGACGAAGATCTGTCTGTATCCTGTCAAGTCGTGCGCTGCCTTTGAGGTAAGGATTGATGAAGATGTGTATGTAGTGTGTGAAGGCGCTAATCCTCCGTTCAACCAACCAATCATTGGACAATTATTGGTAAATAAAAATGAAACTGCTACTTTGACATGCTATGTTTTATTGCTTTATGGAAAGAGAAAAATTATAAGAAAATAACAAAGATTCCGAGGACTCGTACACATTCCGCGGCACTGGTTGCAGGTGTCGGACTGGGAGATGGGACCGCGCGGACTGCTGCATGACCGCCAGTGGATGATCGTGGGCGAGAGCGGGGTGGTGCTGGGACAGAAGCGAGAACCCAGGCTGTGTCTTCTCCACCCCCAGCTGGACCCTGCGGCCGAGTTCCTCACCCTCAACTTCCCAGGTGAGGACGAGTTTCGAGGTCACACAGATATCCAGCAAGGGGAGGGTTAAAACATGAACATCAGCTGAGTGTGCAGATATATCTGTAGATGTGCCATTCAAATCATCATTGCCTGTATTTCAGATATGCCGCCATTCCGGCTGCGGAATACGGAAGAGGAAGAAACGCTGGAGCAGGAATCTTCCATGTGCACCAATAAAGTGTGCGGAGACAGGTATGAATCACTTAGATTATTTTACTGTTTTAACCAAATCATAATGTGCCACATTAATTTTGGCTGAAAAATCAAATAAATATAAATAATATAATAATAGGATGAGATGGAAATTCAAATCCTAACCTAACAGGTTAAACTGCAGATTGGGTTGTCTCCTCCCCAGGAAGTGATCTCCTCCCCAGGAAGTGATAAGGCAAAATTAGTGCACATTGTGATCCATTAACCGGGAAATAATCTAGCGATTAGCATGCTTTCAAGCATGGATTTGGCAAATCATAATGTGCACATTATTAGTGAACTTTACTATTATTATTTTTAATTGTATAAATCAATAATAATTATTAATTTCCTCTGTTCAGAGTGACAACGTTGGACTGCGGTGATGCAGTCTCGGACTGGCTGAGCGAGGCTCTAGAGCGACCAGGAACCAGACTCCTTCGACAGAAGACCGGCAGTACTCGCACAGGAAAACTGAAGGATTCGGGGAGCCAAGGTGAGACGATTATCTTGTGGAAATCTGGCCCCGAGATTACGAAACTTTTTGAATATGATTTCCTGCACAAGCTCAAATTTTATATGAGGATTTGCAAATGAGTTGAGCATGTATTCGTACTCAAAAACGTTTTGGAATCTGGACACAAAATGTATAAAATTTAAAGTTTTTTGTTTTGATTTTTAAAATGTTTGGTCATTGTTATTGTTTTTGTTAGTATTGCTATTATTATTATTATTATTATTATTATTATTATTATTATTGTTATTATTATTATTATTTTCAGGTGCAACAGAGATATCCCAGCTGTCATTAGCCAATGAATCTCAGTTTTTGTTGATCTCACGTGAAAGTGTGAGAACTCTACGCAAGAAAATTATTGACCACGACCAAGAAAGATTTGAGGAAGATCAAGGTCACCCAGGTAATTATGTTAATAAATCTGGTGTCATTTTCATGAAGAAAGCTAATTTATCAATTTCATGGTTGATGAATATTATTTTATTTAGTAGATCTTCTGTAGTTTATCTAGAATGTCTTTAAGAATTTAAATTATATTTCCCTTTTACATCGGTCTCAATAATTGACATAATTTCAGGTGTTGACAACCTGATTAGTCGTTTCCGTGGAAACTTCATTATCGGCGGAGGAAGTGACTTTGAGGAGGAGGATTGGAGTCAAGTGAACATCGGCAACAACGTCTTCACCGTGAGTGGCGAATGTCGCATACTGCTAGCTTTTAGTGACACTTTTCTAACAATAATATCGTCGCAAATGGGTGAAAGATTCCCGCAGCAATGTTAAACTCCATATGATATTCACTCACTAGCAATAATAAAACAACAGCCAAATATAGAATTATATGTACTGATTGTGGTTGTCTAATTTTCCGGGGGACTTTTATCAAAACGTTCTCACGATCATACAACAATCCTAAAGATTTGTATAGTATGTCTATGAAGATGTTATTAAGCTAAGAAGATTGTAAGAATGTTTTGAGAATAGGCTGAATGATTTTAATTTTTATATTTTTTTAAAATTATCTTCTTTTTATTTTTGTTTGTTTCTTTGTTTGTTTTCTTCTTTATTTATAGCATATTATTTTATTAATTAATTAATTCATAATTCATTAACCAATGAATGACCTCAATAAATTTGACCTCCAGAGTCAAGGTCGCTGTACTCGCTGTCAGATGATCTGCGTGGACCAGGAAACCGCCATGAGAAGCAAAGAACCTCTCAGAACTCTCGTGTCATGGAGGGGAAAAAAGGTTAGTGACCATATTAATATTTTCCCTCTATTGATAGGATGTCTGTACTGTGCCAATGCAATTATCATCCTTGGTCTTGTCAGTACCAGCCGGTGCTCGCAGGTTTACTGCAACATTCAGCGCTACGGATGTTGAAGGTTTCCTCCTGCCCTAAACTGACAAGCTGTGTGTTTGATATAAGTAAAAGAATCTTAAAATCTAAAACCCAATTTAAAAAAAATAGAAATACATTTTTTTAATATTCTGTATTCAGTATAGTACATGTAGGTGGGGTTGTGGTACAGTGTCTATATAGATGCAATTATCAGCATTAGCCATGGCTAACTGTGTCTGATGTGTTATACTGGAGCTCGTGTACATCCATTTATCTATCTTTACAAAGACGATCACCAGATATTGTAGTAGCACCTTAAGCTTGCATATTAGTGGGGGATATATTTCTATTGTGCAATAGTAAAAATATTCCCTATTATTAGTAGTATTTATGAATGTGCGTTTTACTGTGCAGGTTCCTTTTGGTATTTACATGCGATTGGTGTCGTCAACTGAGTCTGAGTCAATGGGCAGGCTTCATGTCGGAGACGAAGTTATCCCTCAGCGTACCGAACTCTGATCAGAGTTGTCTTCCTTGAATCAAAGCAAGATGGACACTGGGGTTGTGAAATGTCTAGCCCAGAGATTACGAAACCTTTCTAAGTATGTTTCTGTACTCAACTCAGAATTGTGTTCATAAAACGTCATGTGACGTCATAGTTTTTTAGTACGTTTTTGTGCTCAGAAAGTTTTGTAATCTCGGGCCTGGTCTTTCTAGACTTGGCGATTTTTTACTGATCCACGTAGATCTGCTGATTTATTTTGTCCAGGGTTCTATTTATTTTCACTGGCTTGTGTTCCACTGATGTCACAATTGTCTGTTGCCATACAAGTCTTTCAGGGTGGTAGTTGCTGTTAGTAGATGCATATTTAGTGCAACAGGGTGATATTTAAGCTGTATTACATTTGCTTAGTACCGGTACGTTCCAGATATCATATACTCATCAAAATGAAGTAAGGGCCAGTAGATATTTTGTGAAAGCTTTCTACCAAATGTTGAACTCCCCTTGAGGAACTGTGTGCCATTCTTCTTCATATATACAGGGTATGTGTCTGCAAGTTCTTGAAGACCACCTGGATCCTGTAGACGTTTGGAAATTATGCGTTGTTAAAATTATATAAAGCTAAATTTACCAGTGTAATTAATTTTGGTTACTGTAAATTATGAAATTTACGCGAGCAGAATATTAATGCGAAAAATGCGACTGCCATATTGCGGCATTTAATTGCTGCGCATTAAAGGTATGACTGGTGAACAAACATGAATGGAGACCTGGCCGTTCGCATTTTATTGGTGTCACATTTACGTCTGGAGGTCGCATTAGGTCGTGATTTACATGTCATGATTTACAGTATTATATTTTTAGATTCTGTAGTATTGTTAGGATAGCAATGGTCAGCTAAACATAGTCGATACGTAATGTCTTGTTTCTCTTCCCTCATCTTGTCTGCATTTAACGAAAGGGTTGTACCTGTATGTCAATGTTTACGTCATTGCTGCTATAGTTAAAGCATGGCTTAGGCTGACTTAGGCTCAGACTACAGTACGACCCTCTGGTGAAACATTGGCATAGGGTCGACTCTAGATCTAGCAATCTACCAATTTAGCAGGCTGATATTTAAACACATCATTTATATGTCCAAGTATGTCAAATTTATCAAGCAATGTGAATTATCTATGCAGAGTTATCTAAACTCCGGAATATGAGGCATGCTCCTTTCTAGCTGTTCTATCTGTACTTTCTGTCGGACGCATGCGCAGTCACACTGAGCGGTGTTGATCCTTGGTAACTGCGTATGCATCGGACAGAAAGTACAGACAGAACAACTAGAAAGGAGCAGCCCCATGATTCCTCCTCTAAGGGAGATAATTTGAATCCTGTTTACTGGAGTTTCTTGATTATTTATTTATTTATTGATGCTATTTATGTTGATTATTTTATTATTATTTTAGAAGCTGGTTGTTTGTTTAATGCATAATGAAGATCAAATGTCTACGCACGTTAGTTAGTCTTTCATTTTGAGGCCAGTCAGCCATATATCTGTGTTATCATACTTGTCGAATCTTTTTTATATTCATTGTATATCGTGTATATTATCCATGTGTAGCATTTTTTATTGTTTGGTATTTTACTCACACCAAAACTGCCATGTATGGGTGAAAAATTCCCGCCGAGACGTAAAACGATAATTCATTCACTCATGCCAAATATTTTACTTTCCCCGTTATTGCCGCAACACTGTGGAACGCTTCCCTCAAGGCATCAAATCGTACCCCTGTGTGTCAGCTTTCAAGAAAAGCCTCAAAACTTTCATTTTTTAATAATCGTATGACTGATGGACTATCTATTATGTACAGCTCCATTTAAATACATTATTATTATTATTATTAATATTTCATCAATGCCATATAGACGTCTAAAACAACACTTGCAAATAAGTGTCTTGGTCATATATTATATGACTGTCACAAATTTTGTATTTTTTAAAAATTGTTGCCAGTATAAAATCATTTCAATGTGTCTATGAATGGTTCCAGTTTTATAGAAATTTCATAAGTAGCAGGACTTGTACTTATAATTAGGGCTGAAACGGGTACCCGGGTACTCGAGTATGGGTCGGGTACATGTACTACTCGAGTAGTAAATTGATACTTTAGTACTCAAGAGTGATCTCCCCTTTGTAATGAACAGTCAGGAAGTCGATTACGATATTTGGCCGTCTCAGTTAAAACCAATTCCATGGGGAGCAAGCACCCGGACCCCCCTAGTTTGCTTCGCGACTTGCAGGTGAGTACTCGAGTACTCGTTAAGTAATTCAACATGAGTACTCGAGTACCCAATTTTCTACCTGTTTCAGCCCTACTTATAATGTGTTTTTTATTGTGTACATCATCAATACAATATGCAAAATATGTGATTGGAGAATAATTTATTTACGTAATTTATTACAAGATGATTTTGTATGTTTGTTATAGTTTGTTTGTATGTTGTTATATTTCTATTTTGATAGAATGTGCCATATATATCAGATTGTGATTTTGTAGTTTACTCAAATGACAGATAATGATGTCACATTGTTTTAATGAGAAATAATGCAAAACCACTGAATAATAATTTTGTGTTTAATAAAATATTTAATAAGCATTGATAATTTGATTGTTCATCTTGTTGATATTTCTAAGACAATAGTTACAACACATGACTTCATATTGACAATAATTGCCTCCATGAAGATTGACACTTGTCTCCATACAAACTGAGTACCGGTATTGACACTTGGCTACATACATCTATAAGACATTTGGCTACATACATCTATAGACATTTGGCTCGGCTCCATATGCATAATAATGTTTAGCTCCATATACTGTACATGTTTAAAACATGCATGGTATCTATAGTTTGGCATGAAATGCATTGACCCCCCCTATTTCATAGATTATCTTGGTAAATACTTCATGGAATGAAAAACAAAAAAACTCTATTTTCTAATTTCATTTGACCTAACCAAAATAAAAATAAAAAAAATATTGCACCAGTATTTAAATAAGAAATTTGTTTATTTAACGATCACCAAATATTTTGACTAAGTATTATTTTATGCAGAGGGTCGATGTTCGAAAGAATGAACAGACAAGTAGGCTGAATTTGCACGTGCGGGTATGTGAAGAAGAGCATCAGCACGTGCAAATCGAGCCTTTTTACCAGTTTCTTCTTTCGAACGTCACCCCTCTGCATAAAATAATACTTAGTCAAACTATTTGGTGATTGTTAAATAAACAGATTTTTTATTACTGGTGCAATATTTTTTGTTTTTCATTCCATGTATTTACTGAGATAATCTACGAAATAGGGGGGGTCAATGCATTTCATGCCAAACTATAGATGTGCTTTTAGTTCTGTCTTTTCTTGTGTGTTCATTTGTTGCTTTCCTGTAGTCTTTGTACAGTTGCTAAAAATTATTCCTAAAATTTGGAAGATATTTATATTTAGTCAGCAAGATGACATGTGGTGTTTCAGATGTGAAGACGGGTTCTCGGGTCCATTCTGTCAAGAAGTCAAACACCTGCCAGTCACCATGCCGGTTCAATCAGTGTTCAGTGAGTATGCTTTGTTGACGTATTCATTCAGAATGTTTAGGGCAGGATTTGGCTGATGTTACACGAAAGTATGCTGAGTCTAAGCTCTCACCGTACAGTTGTATTCCTTGTTTGGTCAGTACCAGCCTGCAGGTTTACAGCTACACTTTGTGCCACAGGTCCTGTAGGCTTCCTACTGAAGTAATCTGACCAGTCATGTCAACACTTGATCTTTGTGTTTCAGACCCGCTGTACGTGATCGTCCCCGCGGTGCTACTGGTGGTTATCTTGATACTTGCCCTGGGGATTGTCTTCTACCGGCGGAGGAAAAGGTATAGTACTCTCAATCTGGACCCATTGCCTACTACAGATCTGTGTAACCTGGGCCCATTGCCTACTACAGATCTGTGGAACATGGGTCCATTTCTTACTGCAGATCTGTGGAATCTGGGCCCATTGCCTACTACAGATCTGTGGAACCTGGGCCAATTGCCTACTACAGATCTGTGTAATCTGGGCCCATTGTCTACTACAGATCTGTGGAACCTGGGCCCATTTCTTACTACAGATCTGTGGAATCTGGGCCCATTGCCTACTACAGATCTGTGGAACCTGGGCCCATTTTTTACTGCAGATCTGTGTAATATGGGCCCATTGCCTACTACAGATCTGTTAAATACTGGGCATGTTTCAGCTATGTCTGGATGCTCTTGCCAGCTGTATGCTTTGAGAATGTTCATGTTCATGTAGTAACTTGTCTGATTTGTATGTTTGTTGTGAGAGTAACTGTATTGAAGTATATATTGTATTTAATGTATTTAATGAGCAGAAGCGCAATCTAATTATTTGTCCTCTAACCCATTCACATGCACTTGAAATACCTCATTTCGTCAGTATCGCTCTGGCCCCGAGATTACGAGTTGAGTATGAAATCATACTCAGAAAAGTTTTGTAATCTCGGGCCCTGGTACTTGGATTACAGCACTGAGGATCCTATGTACCAGTAGCACCACTTTAACCAAACTTTCTGCACTCTTTCTACTAAGATAGTTGATAGTGCAGCGGTGACAAGTCAGACTATAAACTTGAAGGTCTGAGTTTGAATCTTGTCTGGCAGCACAATGTCTTCTCTACAGTGAAGGCCAGTTTGAAAGCCGTGAAAATTGTGGTACATTGTGTACAGTTGTCATCCTTGGTTCAACCGTATCAGCCCTGGCTCATGGGTCTTACTGTAATATGATTGTTGTGGGTTCTCCTTCAATCATCATTGATTGCCAAGACATCACTGAAATATTGTGTTAAATGGTTTATTCTTCATTCAATAATTCACTGACTTACTCCCTTCTATCTACCTCCTATGTCTCCACACAAGTGTATATAAAGTAGTTTATAAACAATAATTCTGTGCACATAATACTTTCCACTATATTATATATTAATCTCGCAAACATACCAGATACTGAATAATCTTTTCTGTACAGGTTGAATTTTGGTTTACTCAGGGTTGTTAAAAAAAGGCTCCAATGACCATTTTTTAAACAAAATTTCACTTATTTGGATCAAACTATGTTCTTTGTAAGCAAATGTAATAGATTTCTTTCAAAATAATAATTGATGGTTACTATTATTTCTTGATCGCCTCTACAGGTCTCTCTCTGTCTATCTCAAATCATAGATTCAACCATGTACATTCTTTCCCAAAACTTTGAGCACCATTTCAAGCTGTTGCATTGCCAGGCTGTCTTCATTTCTTTGCACCATTACATGTCGCACAGTTCCCAGCCATTCTACAAGTCCTGAAGTCTGGCTCCTTCACGTAGTACTGGTGATATCCATCCAACCTAGCTATGAAAGGACCCAATGCAGGGTGTCAATTATGCCCAACTTCTCCCTACCATGATATATTTTCAATGGAGAACAGTTCCATAGAAGATGTCCCAAAGTTATAGTACGGTTAATAGTGCGTCAAACTACGAGCCTTCAGGTTTGAGTTCCAGTCCTGTCTTGGGACATGGTATATTCTCTGTTGAGAAAATTGAAAAACAACAGATTCTATTTCCATCAATGATCATAAACAGATCAATACAGTGTCACTGAAATACGGTGGTAAATGTCATTACCCCGGTACTATACAATCCTGACTCATTTACGAAGATGATTTTGGTAAAAATAAATGTCGCAAATGGGTGAAAAATTCCCGTAGCAACTTTAAACTCCATAATGAATCAGTCTCTCACTCGGGAGAACGGCACTCTCATTTCATCTGTACAAGCTAGGGTGCTGCAGCATCAACTCCCGCTGTAAGCAGTATGAAAGGTCGTGGCAGTAAAATCACAACTTCCTGTCTCCTGCACAACTGTTGCCTCTGCACAACCATTCCTGTAAGATGTCTTAACGCTGTGCTGCTCACAGTGAGGCTAGGGCCTTTGTTAACACGTTCAGTATATGTATACTTGCCACAGGCCAGTCTATAAGTCAAAGGCCATAAGGTATGTGCACTTTTTGGTAGTCTCACAAAGCAGAGCTTGATCATTCCATTGCCATGAGCCCGAGTCACTTGTTATAACATGCATAACATTTCAATTTGTTTCACTTAAAAGCATACAAATTCCTGTAGTGACTATCATAGGACAAGCGTAAGTGTAGATGCAAAGTCTTACTGAACCTCTGTATATAAATATATACTCCGAACTTAAGTGTGTTTTTTATGTTTTTAAAAAGAATTTTGGTTCAAAGTTTTTCACTCTAGCTTTGTAGTACAATGTCTTCATTGCGAAAGCCTATGCTTTTCAATACAAGATACACCGAATTGCATGAACACTAACCATAGCACAAAACTATATAACCTTATACTGATATACATTTATAGCTTTTTCAGTTGATTATATTGCTATTTTCTTCAGTTGTTCTTATGTTTATACATGTACATCTATATATCGTTATTAGTTGTATTTTTGTAATGCTTACCTTGTGAATATATTGGGGATATGTTGATTGCGGGAATACATCGCTGTTGCCAATTGTATTCATTGTATGACCAATGCTGATTATACCAGCCACATTGCATGACCAACTCCCCCAAGCAAGTGAATGCCTATCACCATTTCAAATCAGTTCAATTGGTCTAATCAAGTACCGTTTGAGCTATATGCACAATTATGTATAACGACATATAGGCCATGAGTCAGTAGGGTTGGTTTGTACCATCTGAGGGGAATAAAGCTGTACCAAAATTCACCATAGCCTTATTCCCCTCAGATGGTTCTGTTGGCCAACAATTTGGTTTGTACTATCTGAGGGGAATAAGGCCTTACCAAAATTCACCATAGCTTTATTCCCCTCAGATGGTTCTGTTGGCCAAAGATTTGTGTGCTGGCTCATGGCCAGACTCGTCGCAAATGGGTGAAAGATTCCCGCAGCGACGTTAAACTCCATATTCACTCACTCACTCATGGCCAGACAGTCTCAATTAGGATTCTGCTCAAACCATGTCTTAGCTGAATTAATATTTTTTTAAATACAAAATCTGTTGATGCTGAACCATGTGTTCATTCGATACTGATGATATAAACCTCTAGTGAAGTATAAAAGATAAAAGTAAGCAAATAGTATTGCACTTTCCTAAGAATGGCATCGTCCCACGATACTAACGCATCGTATTTACTCTGTACCCATCAATGTGGTGTCATCCCAGAATGAGCTCACTCCAAGCATTGCCCTGTATCACTCCCAAGCGTTGCCCCATATCACGCCGTCACCCATGTATTGCTTCTTCAACCAGAATGCATGCGATGGTCAAAGATTCCAGCATGTTTGGAAATTTTGGTCGCATAAACTGTAAAAATGATTCCAGTCAGTATGTAATCATACTTGATATATACGCCATTGTAGGAAACAGTCAAAATGTGGAATATACATTTGTGAAATTATTTATTAGTCTTTTATTGTTTAGATTTATGAGTTGCTTGTACTGTCATCGTAACGCATTCATTTCAATTTTATTGCTTTGATATTGTATTTATTCTCATATTGGTTTCACTTAAGAAGCAAAGCTATGTTTTTATTTTTATTTTGCTCTTTATTAGTCCTTGCTATTATTATAAATTTCCGTCGTATCCTTCTCAGATCTCTGTTGGAAATATAATCAAATGTAGTTCCACATTCTCAAGAGAGAACTCGGTCTTCTATAGATTGTTGTGACAATTGTAGGACTCCCCTTTTGGGTGATAGTCGTATACTATTTCCATTGTCACAAATGAGTGAAAGGTTCCTGCAGCGACGTTAAACTCCATAATCACTCACATTCTATTTCCAGTTAACATTTTGACTGACAAGCATTTTTTAAATTAATTTCTTTTAGAGAAATGTTTTTTACATTTTAAAATAATTTATGAAAAAAATTAGCATTCATCATACATGTATTGGTAAAAATACCATCTTATGAGGGTATTTCGATAATATACATATTTATGTACTGTGCAGATGACCATTGGAAAGGTAAGACCAATGGGGTATATATGGTCATTAATATTGGAGCTGTTCATGGTATTTGTGGAAATCCTACATAGTTTCAGATCCACACTGTTGGTAGTAAATACCTGCTATGATTAACATTAAAATCCATTCTGATCACCATCAACACTTCTATGCAAAATTCGTCCAATTTTCTTCAGATTCAGTGTTGTAAATGAGAATGCACACTACCGTACTTACAACTCATTTTAACACCTCATCCATCAGAATGAACAGTTAGCTGTCATCAATTGTCAGAGTTCTTCATCATTGTGAATGATCCACGATCAAACCACTACCATTATCATCCAGCATGTATCGAGCCTCTTAGATAGCACCGACATTCAGTCGTCTGACCTGCGACCTGACCTTGACCTTGCAGGCTGGAGCAGTACGGGCACAAGCGTATGAAGGAGCCTAACCGGATGGACGTGAACAACCCGCTGTATCTGCGGCACGAGGAGGAGCCAGAGGAGGGCCTCCCACTGGGGACCACGCCCATATTTAGAGGCGACGTTGTGAGTACTGTCAAGCACTATGCACGCGGCACACACTGTTGCTTAACTCTCTCCCTGCCAGATTAGTCACAGGTACTGCTCTCTAGGGCATCTCTGGCTGCCTTCAGCATGGAGAGGGTTAACTAATCCAGAAACATGAGAGTACTAGTAACAGGAAAAACTATTGTTACATTGATAAGGAAATGGTTTGGTTGGTGGGGAAAGTGATTTTGATGTAGACGGCCATTTGATGCTTGTATACTCTCCAGGGAGTTGAGAAGGAAATTAGTATGCACAAATCCATAGACTGGGGTAATAATGTAGTGCTATGAACATGTATTTAATAATAGATGTGGTGCAATATAAATGTGCAAATTATTAGTATTATGGTGGGTAGTTTAGCAGTAAAATAGCTTGGGATTTCAGTCCGACTTTGTCATAAATGGGTCTAAATGTTACAGTAAACAACCATACAAACATTACCTTTAGGTTTCCATATATCCATACCGTCGCAAATGAGTGAAATATTCCAGCAGCAGTGTTAAACTGGCTCTAAAAATCCATCAATCCGAATTATCGATATTTAAGACATGCAGCGTGTAAATATTATTCAATGTTAACATTTTTACCATTTTGTTGTTTGGGTGATGTGCCATCGCCATGTTATTTATCACAGACTTTCTGTATTTTCCAGTCCACAAACTTTGCGAATCCAATGTACGACGTGTACAACACAAGTGAGAGTATGCAGATGTTGTTGAATCAGGAAGTAGTGCCACAGGACAATGAGGAGAATCAGTTGTTGGAGGACGGTACGAATGTGCGCTACTTTGGTGCAAGTGACACATCCACGACTAAAGTATCGAAAGCGTGAGATTCACATGGATGAAGAGAGTGCGAGTGTGAGAGTGTGTGTAAATATTCAAAACATTTCTGGACAGTTTTCATGGAAAGTACCAAATCCCTGTGTTACAATCAAGGAAAGACTTGTCAAAGTGCTCAGGAATATTTATTCTGTGGACAAGAGTGATGAAATGTGCGACCTTTGTGTGACCTTCACATGACCTACTGGTTTAATAAGGTCAAGGTCGCTGATGCCTGACCTTGGAGAATGTGATATAAAGCTGCAGTGAACCACATTGGGAGTAATAGAGGAGACTGTGATCATAAAACACTGAATATATTGGTTGTGATGAAACTGCTGTGGATCAAAGGTCATGGTCACATGCTTGACCCTCAGAGGTCAAAGTACAGAAACTGCTATGGTTGCTTGTTCCTGACGTTGGACCACGTGGCTGTGGTCTGTGTTACATGGACTCCTTCTCTATTTATGAAACCAGCTATATTAATCTTTGAGAATATTGGTAGATCTGTAGTTGTTTGGATCTTTTAAACAGTACAAAGTATTTTTGTAACTTTTATATGTACATATGTATGTATACACGTTGAGACTTGAAATAGTCTTGGTTCCAACTCAAAAATCAAAAACCCTTTCAGAATGCATATTTTTAATATGTCTTCCAAAGGATGCTGCACAGAATACATTGATTGTGAACTTTTGTTTTGCATATTTTATGGGACATGCTCTGTAAAGATGTCATGAAACCTGTTTTAAAAGCTGACATTGTATTGAGTTTTATCCCTACGAGACGATGCAAGTGAATTTGATCCGAGGTCTCTTTCCTGTCATTTGGCCATGAATTCATGAACGAAGAAAACGGAACTAAATCCTCACCAATTCCATTGCATTCTCTTGTAGACCATCTCAAATGTTTTCATCTCATGATGTACTAAATAATATGCAAACATTTTAATTGAGAAGAAAGTTTTAATTTAAATATCAAAGGACGAACAGTTTTTAATCATGTACGAGAAATTACAAAGTGACCCTATGGTCTCATTCTCTCTCTTTTTTTTTCTCTCCAATAGTTGATACATTCCTAATGAATTGAATATATGGTTCCACTGATGCTAGATGGATATATAGTTGTACTGATATAGGATGGCTGTATCATGCTTTTCAGTGACTTCTTTTAAAGTGTACAATGGACCTGAAAGCTTTAATTTGATATTTTATGCTTGCCACATTTTAATGTCAAATTTTGATATATAGTCTTATATATGAAACATAAAAGTGCTCCTTCGATACATTATGTACAAATCGAAAACCATGTGTAAAATATTTTTGGTTATATCCTGATGTATATTTTTATCGTCGCTATTATGTATGTTTATATATATACACCCCAGGAAATTATTAATTATATGCTTGTTAGTAAAGCACTTGAGAAGTATACATTTCTGCAAATTTAATTTAATTTTAAGTTAAATTATTTTATTTTAAAACTTCCCATCAACTACAATATTGTTCATGATTTTCTTGCTTGATTAAAAAGATATGCCATCTCATACAATCATAGTACTAGGTGTTAAATTAGGTAAAGTCGTCTATGTATACGAACGTTACGTTGGATGTTAGTGTTAGGATGCTAACAAAGCAGTTCTGTAACAATTCCTTCTGGATCCACGCATGTTCACAGGAACAGTTTGTTGTCCATAGTGAAGTGTTGAAGCATATCATATATATTTGTGTTGTATCTTGTTTTTGTTGCATATTATGTATAGAGATTTATGTAAATATTGTATTTGTACATAAGGCATCCGTGCATCGCAGTTGGCTCAACCGGTATTTAGCTGGGGCGAGATTTTATTAGCAGTTATTGTGTCTGTTGATTAATTATCTCAGATCTTTGTCTTTTTCATACTACCTTCCTACCACTATTAATATGCCAGGTTAATTTTTATCAGAAAGTGCATAGTGTTAGCGGGAATGAATATGAAATAAAATAAGCTTTGCTTGTTTGCTATGCCTGCGGTGATGATTATATTTTGGATTATTTGCCAGAATTCTTGATTATTAAGCTACTCCTAAATAATATGTGCTTATTTTAGGTGTCTTATTATTTTACGTTTATGATAAATATATAAATAACAACTCTAGAGTTACAATGGATTACATATTATCTTTCCTGAATTAAATTAATTTCACAAGTACCTACGGTAGTAGCTTATAGACTCATATTGTAATTAATAACTGCAATGTTTTGATTAATCAAAATGAATAAATGAGTACGTTTTTCTTCCATTGGATCATTACATATGGGTGAAAGATTCCCACCGTGGCGTATAAACATAAACTCACTCGCTCTTCTACCAGATGTCTTTTTCCCCCCCTCCCTATCCTGTGCTGTGGGAATTCCTAAACTTGGCACAGATTCGTTGGTGCATTGTGCTTCATATCATGAAATCAAACAAGAGCTAGAATTGTCAGTTAATAAAAGTAAAACAAATGCAAGTTGGAACATTAATTATCATTACTTCATTGCGTGCTAAATGACATTTATTTAAATGAAGATTCTCTAAAATGTTGTAAATATTGATATGTCAGTGATGTAAATTTGCCGGTCATCTTCAACTTTCATTGTCATTGATGATATCCATTGTCATTGATGATATCCATTGTCATTAATGATGCCCATTATCATTGATGATGTCCATTGTCATTGATGATATCCATTGTCATTAATGATATCCATTGTCATTGTCGACATTGATGATATCCATTGTCATTGATGATATCCACTGTCATTGATGATGCCCACTGTCATTAATGATGCCCATTGTCATTGATGATATCCATTGTCATTGATGATATCCATTGTCATTAATGTCGTCATTGCTTACATGCCATGTTTAATTTTGTTTCCACTCATTGTTGAAATGAAGGCATTTCCTGCTGACAATGTAATCCGTGTATTTCATGTATTTACAGTTATTTCTAGACACATTCCATCCTTCATTTTATATTTTGTTGTACATTATTATTTCATATGTCCAGGTTATCTTCAAGCTATGTTTAACACTTGTGTACTGTATTCCTATCAACTGAATGAAAGAAAACTTGTTTTTACATTTTAGCAAGATTTAGTTTTTAATATTTGCACCGGTAATTTCAATGAATCAAATATATTTTTATATGTTTAGGTAATATACTTAAATATTACAGTATTTTGTTGTTATTTTATTTTGATAAAAAAAAAAGAAAGAAGTTGGCAAAAGTAATGTTATAAGTTAGCAATTAATCAAATATATTTTTATATGTTTGAACACGAGTATTATGAAGTATCAAAGTCTTTTCCATCTTATTATAAAATTATTATCTACATTTAATTAAGAGCACTCATGTGGTCAGGTATACGTCTGCTTTAATTAAGTTCCCAGAAAGTTTTAATATATATCATCTTATAATGCTGATTTCCAGTTGATTTTGCTCACTGTTGTGCATAATAATATAAATTCTAAATATAACTTGTACATTGATAAAGGTTTTGTAAATTATGTTTAACATAAAGCAAATAATATACCCAATTGTATAACTTGTATTCCTTTCAATGGCTAAAACCTATTTGAGAAATGGCATGTTAGTGAAATGTAGTAAATGATGACAAGAAGCACTTTCATATTTAGTACCAATATAATATGTCAGGCCTGTGTTTCATGGAAGTGGTCGTACTGTAGGCCGGGCCTAAATCAGTCTTGTGCGCCATGCTTGCACTATGGCAAGAAATTACGTGTACCAGTACACCAAGACAGTCTACAGAATGATCGTAGCGCTACAAGGGACGTAACTCCTATACATTAACATAGAGTTACGACTCTCAGAGTTACGATCATTTTGTGGAACAGGTCCCAGGGTATCGTTTCACGAAGCTCTCGTATCTATTACGAGATCATGACTCATAGACATCTCTTATACATGTGGATCGTGCACTTACGAGAGCGCTATGGTCTCATAGTGGATATGAGAGCTTCGAGAAACGATACCCTGTACTACAGATACGATCCCGTCGTGAAACTCCGGCTTGGTGTTTACTGGATGCTGTTGTTTCCATGTCTGTGCGTGAACTAGAGGTCATTTTGTCCATTCATGTTCCGAGTACCAGTATTTCCGATTCAGAGACACGGTCTCAATGTTATGCAAGAAATGTATACTGTCAAAGATCTTCCTTTATATCAGCAATGGTGATTAAACCAGTGATATACTGTACCACACTGTCATCTTTGTTTTTTCCTGCAACTACCCCTGCTTCTACTTGGAATATCTTGGGATATACCATCCTCGAAAACCCAGGCCATTATGACGACACTAACCTCCGTCAAATGCCCTGGGATCACTGCCTATATAGAACTCGCTGATGAAAAGCCAGGATGAATAAATGCATACATTATATATCAACCAATCAGAGTTCCACTAGACACGCGAGTGTCGCGTGGGGGTTACGTGTGCTCTAAATATATCGACCAATCCAAGCTCTTGTATAAGAGCAATGGCTGAACATCCCTAATGGAGATTCAAGCGCTTTCAGACATAGCATTATAAAGCCACAAATTCCCATGCAAAATTTAAGAGTTGGAACATGAAAACATACTCCGTTTTTTCCCTGTAACCTTGGTGCCTGGTTCCGAGTTTGAATCCTGGATTGGTGACCAAGCACCTTTCTATTGTCTGCATTATATGTCTATGGTTCCAGTAGTGTGGTCTTCATCCTTGGTTTGTCAGTACCAGTCGATCAATGCTCACAGGTTTGCCGAAACACTGCAGTGCACATGCCGTAAACTGACGAGCATGATATAAGCAAAACAATATTGAATGCAGTTTAAGTCCCATGTTAACAAGTACATATTCATCAGTTAACCCTCTCCCTGCTGGATTAGGCACAGTCACTGCTCTTTAGGAATCTCTGGTTGCCTTCAGCATGGAGAGGGTTAATACAAAGAGTGCGGGAAAGGTGCATGAGCATTATCAACAACTGGTAATGCAATAAGAACACAAACAAATACATAAGTACACCAATGTATATTTACTGTTAACTTGTTCCTTTACAAAGAAAATTTGAAAACAAAAAATAATCAAAAAAGAAACATTTCAACATCTTTAGAGACTTTATGGACAGGTTCTTCGATATTGACTTGAAATAGTTTGACTACGGTCTACTAAAGTTTTATTACATAAATCCCTTCAATAATGAATGATTGTAGATCATGCGTCTTTACATAAATCCATTAATAGTACGAATAAGTAAATTACACTAAAGTTCAGTAAACGTACTCGACAAAATGAAGTAAGAATCAGTAGGATTTTCAGACATCTTTTTAGCTTTATATTATTTCAACCATAAAGAATTTCCAAACATCTAAAGGCTCCAGGTACTCTTTAACCCTCTCCCTGCTGAAGGCGACTTAAGTTGCCTGATCACATGCAGAAATAGAACACTTTGATTTTATTCA
>JAVCKZ010040004.1:5148-17648 GCA_034780755.1 Lepetodrilus elevatus | reverse complement strand
CTGTACTGTGTTTACATGAACTATATCCATTCCTACACTAAGACAACTTTCTTTTTTATGTACATGAGATAATCTTCAGACACTCTAGCCTCGTCAGCTGGATATACTACAGTAGCAGACAGCACGTTATGTAACTACCAGCCAGACATACGGTATAGCCGTACTCCTTACGTACGGTATAGCCGTACTCCTTACCACACGACAAACATACACGCTTATATGCGACCAAAATACCACACATGTGGACGAAAACATACTTCCTTCCTCAGTAATGCTCTAACTAGTGCTACGCGCTGCCGAGACGTCAACTGCTACATGGCAAAACATTTACGAGAATCCGTGTAAACCATCATAAGAAACACCCACCGCTTCCCGATCGTATTGCTGGATCATTCATTTCAATCAATCACGGCTGTACCGTCATTCATTTCAAGCTATACTGTATATATATCGTCAAATGTTCGTTTGATTATTTTTGCATGTAGGCCTATATATAGCATTTGGCTATGGATGTATATTTCGTTCATTTCAATTAAGCAGATAGCTATATCGTCAAATGTTCGTTGGATTATTTCCCATGTATATATAGCATTTGACTATTGTATATTTCGTTCATTTCAATTAAGCAGATAGCTATATCGTCAAATGCATGTTCGTTTTATTATTTTCCATGTATATAGCATTTGGCTATGGATGTAGGCCCCTATATTTCGTTCAATGTATAATTAAGCAGTTTTAACAGCTGATTCATTACCACAAGATTACCATAACATTTACAATGTGTGTATGTGTCCGTCAGTGTTGCTAACGATCTGTATACATGTATGTGACGACCAGTCCAATGAATGGTGACATTACAATATGAATTGACCTCAATATTCAATTACGGTTCAGGATTCACATGTATAATATGTGGAATAGATTAATATGGCATATTTTCACCGATAACAGATGAAGTAAATCGTCCGGATTGTATTAATAATCAATTTCACGTATACACTTCGTATTATAGGTCTACTAGAATAGAAGCATGAGTTGGGCCTCGACGAGTATCCTGCTGCCAATAACACGGCAATATATGCTATATTCATATTTATTAATAGAACGGAGAGGTATGCATTGCATTATAAATGTTGCAGTATGTAACTCCGTGTGCGTGGGTCACTGAGATCAGATAAAATCACTCGAAACAGCGATTATGCATGGCTAGAAAGTATTCTTATCTCTTATTAGCCCTAGATAGGCATAGTTCATGGAACGGTTCCTACACGAGTATACAGCTCCAAGTAGTTGCATAGTTCTTACGACTCTCCACGAAATTGGACTCGGGTGTGAAAAGTGTCGTCTGCTACTTATACAAATTGAAGATGGTCATGATATAAAACACTCAATACACGACGAGGTTCATTTGACATCTAATAACAACTTTTAACAGGGATAATGTTATAACTTGACAAGGAGAATATTATTATTATTAATATGCACTTACCGGTGTATTTTTCACCTGGTCTGTATTTGGTAATGTCCGATTCTGTGTCACTTTCGATATTTATTTTAAATCCATTATTCCCCGGAGAACGCTGTTCTGTCGTGTGAATAGGTTCCCTTGCACATATCCTCTTGGCGTAGTCGTATGATTGCCCTGTTACACGTGCCAGGGTGCATAGTACTAAAACACTACTAAATAACACACAGGGTAATCCTTTCATTCTGCTCATCCTATCCAAAGTACGTTTTCCCGTCGACTCACATCTAGCCGACTTGGACACAACTAGGAAATCCCTTCTCGGCTGTAGATATCCAGAAATGCAAGCGAAGCCTGTATTGAAAGAATCCTATACGGAGTTTTTATTACGACTGGCGAGTGTAAAAGCTGAGAGTAGATATTTCGCTCCGATACCAATGTGTCCTTTACAGGCCTCTCCTCATTGGCTGTCCGTCAAAGAAATCTCCGCCCATGACGCGTGACGTCACGGATTATGAGCATAACTGTCACTCTATCAGTAGAAATATACACGTAACTTACTCCGAAAGTTGATATAGGTAAACAATTGATTGTAGCCCCGGTTGTAGCATACGAGCGCGCACAGTAGCAAGTTAGACTGAGCAACGCTAGCCTGCGACGGTATTCCTACAGCCTTCGTCGATTCGATCAGCTGTTAGCAATATAGCTGCTAGCTCTCTTCTATACAAGCACCTTGAACAAACCCTTTCACAGTCTTCTTTCTAGAGAAGCCTAGATCTTGTAGTTATTCACATTAGCTTTATTAATAGCCTACTTATTTTATCGTTATACAAACCAACTCCTGTTTTTCAATCCTTAATTAGAATGTATCCTAATTATGGAAATTAGAAATATGGTAAATTATCAATTGTCTTGTTTGTAGCCTACTTCAATAAATAAGTATTGTTTAAAACGCATATCAAGTATACCTTTTATGCTTATTTCAAATCTAATCAACAAGGTACAAGCACACTGATGTGACTTGAATTTGAAGAAGATAAAGAAACTTAGAAATAATGACCAGTGAACGCGTCCATTTAAATGGTAAGACTGTGCTACAATTACATTTTAGAAAATATTTATTACTACAATATTGCTAAATTAAAACACAACCTGATAGGTTAACGGTGTAGACCTACACTTTGAATCAGAATTGCCCGCTCAAATGCAATGTGATATATCAGATATCACAGTTAATGTACATGTACGTACTCCAGCTTTCCACTAAGGTTTTTAATACCTGAATATAGAATAGAAGCGCCATGCTTGATATGCGTTCCAACCCAATGCATGTTAACGATCACGGACCACGAGCATATTTGAAAACATGTAGATATAATCATGGGTTATTCCCAAAAGAAGACCCATTTTCATAACAATTAAAGCGGTTATTAATATTGTTGACGTTTGAATGAAAATGTCTACATACACTGAACATCCGGGCATCTTGCTATTGTGGAAAGACATCGACGTTAGTCAAGTATTGTGCTTTCTCTTTGTGTACGATTACTTTGCAGAATTTTAGTGGCATTAAAAGGAATATTAAGAACGTGAATACCATGACAGGACATTTTTTTTTTTATATAAGGCACTAACTGAACTATTTATACGCATTGGTTGTCTGGTTGTCGATGCATAGGCCTACTGAATTCGCTGTGTTAGTCAGTATGCTCCTTAGGGAGTTGAGAAGGAAAGTGAAAGCACATCACTGACCCATTGACCTGGGTAAACATGTATCGCTTTGAGCGTGCTGATTAAGTGGAATACTATGTTCCATGCTTCTCGTAGATTATTAGCATCAAACTGTCCTGGGTAATTTTCGGCAGAGCAATCGTAGAGCTACGAGACAGACGGTCGTAACTCATATAAGTGTAGCTACAAGACGGTCGTAACTCATATACGTTTAGCTACTAGACAGTCGTAACTCGTATATGTTTAGCTACGAGATGGTCGTAACTTATATAAGTGTAGCTACAATACGGTCGTAACTCATATACGTTTAGCTACGAGATGATCGTAACTTATATACGTAGAGCTACGGGACTGTCGTAACTAATATACGTGTAGATGTAGTTACGACTCTTAGTAGCGCTACTATTGTTTTGTTGAACTGGACCTTTAGAGTAGAATGTAATTATAATTAGAAACTTAATTTTATGTTTTATTTGATTTTTTTTTAAATTGGGGTTTAGAGCCGATTTCAAGATTCTTCCACTTACATCACGTCTTGTCAGTTTAGGGCATACTCCCTGAAATCACTGAACACTCATTATCGTGCAGCTAATGACACGCACGCCCCTCAATTCTACCGCTAGTGAGCATTACATTGTGAACATTGAAATATACATACATAAACAGTTTTATTATACATTATATGATAGGGTGCCAAGGAATTTCATTTCATGTTTTGCAGTATGTAGGTCATAATGTCTTAAGCTCGCCCTCAGTTCGTTTAAAAAATAAATATTCTCTTTTAAAATGGAAGTTTCACTCATTCATTGGGTGAAATCCTGTCTTTAGTTAGGAAATAATATTATAGCTATACATGTGGCAGGCGTTGCGTGTACTATTCAATCACATTGAAGTAAAGTTCTGTCAAGGTTTTGTTTGTTATTGGAGTTAACGGTTATATGCGCATACAGATGTTGGCGCATATCCATGAATACATGTTGATTCATCTAATGCCCCAGTTAAACATAGGACATTGAACACAGTAAAGTTCAATATTTTCCCCCTAATTTATCTTTTATCAGGAATCAATTACGTTAAATTGCTTTTAAATTATCCTGACAATAAGTTTAGATTTCACTAATTTAAAACTTCAACTGAAAGGATGTTTCACAAAAGGTAAACGAGTATACTCATACAGGTACATTAATTCTGGTCTAGTTGGCGAGCTAGAATTTCCAGTGAATATATAAAGTTATTTTGTTCAGTTGTACAAACCTGTCATGTTTTATTGATGGGTGAAACTCAGTATAGAAGTAATTATAGGGCAGTCGCTGTTCAACGGCAATATATGGGTATGTGACCGGGTACAACAAAACCCAAGCACTGCCGTAGAACCTCCCCTTGTCTAACCCCTTACTCAAAAGTAAACGCACAGCTACCGTAAGTATCAAATAAAATATCCTAAAAATGTCTAAAACATTCAGAGGGCCTATTATCGAAACGTTCTTCCGAACTTCTTAGCCTAAGAACAGTTATTAACGATTCTTAGGCTAAGAAGTTCGTAAGAACGTTTTGAGAATAGGCTACTTGGTTTTAAAATGTCATTTTTATTGTTAATCTAAATATGTGCATGCATGTTAATTTTACTTTTATGATTTATTAACGAATTTGTTTCAATAGTAATAGTATAGTAAACTATTCAATTATCACGGAATTGCTATATTGCATATTATGTTCCTCGAGTTCTGTAATTAAAGGAAAATTGGCAACGTAAACTCATAGAGACACAGACCCGCGTTTCGCGAACAGGTCGTACCTACAGTCCGAGACTACATCAAGATCTACGCAATTCCTGCTATTATAATAGCATGACGTACTATGTACGTCCTGATGTAGGTCTTGTACGTCCTGATGTACGTCCTGGTCTAGGTTATTGGGCACAGTACGTCCCTTTCGTGAAAAGCAGTCCCGACAGTCGCGCATTTTTATTTATATTTCTTGAAATAGTTCCAACTTTATAAATAGGCTATAACGCTTTCGAAAAGCAACAAAGAAAATACGCCACCAAACAGACACCTGTTAAAGAAAACTTTGTTATTGCATACAGTTGAATTATTATCTCTCTCTTTTCTCTAATGAGAAATACGGTAAGCTAAATATGCTTGAAATTGTCCACACTTTGCCTCTGTTCAACCATACAGTACTGAAATAACCTCAAACAATACGGCTGAAATCGGCTTTTAAGTATAATACGTCGTCTATATTTATAAGTACGTTAGGTTAATTTCTGTAATTGCGGACACGAGTGCTCTAGCGTATAATGCATGGTAACGTTACGATAAAACGATACCACGTACAATGTCAGTACGTATTACGTACATAAGAGTACATACTAATCACTAACATCTATCAATCACTATCAATCACTATCAATCACTCACTACGGGGTTATGGTGTTATATTGTACATTTCATTTAATGAAAAATGATCATCGTCGGTTTTTTAGTTATTCTATTTCATTTTCTTTTGCTGTTACGTTGGTATGCTGTTCTATGTGTCATACGTTTTGAGATTTGTTTCAATGATATTATATTTTTATTTTATACATGTCATGGGTTGATATAGGTGTTTGATTAATTCCTATTTTGCACACTATCCTGGATTATTTTATTCATGTATTGCAATCATCCTCGAAAGACAGACTATCATAGTCACTTAGCATCCCTCATCAGCGGGGTTTCGAGGATACTAGTAGTATGTCAATTAATTCGACCAGTATTGAAATGTGTGTTGTTTTGGGGTTTGTTAGATTATTTCGATCATGCATGTATATTACGGCGTCAGTTTACGGCAAGAGAAAACCATGGTCAAAACACTTCCGCGGTAATTAATGCCGATCCTCTGGGCGGATTCGAACTCAGAAGAGTCGTCCAAAAGTCTACCATTTCAGTCTGGAATCTTCCCAATTCAAAGTTTTCAAATATTAACATCTTGCCTCGTGGTAACATGCATTTGTCATGACGTCTAATGCATGTGTAACCTTGCAATGATATCTTGCCACCAGTGCTCTTCCGCTATGAATTCAATAGCTATACTCTCCCTTATAATTCCTACGTGTTCCTTGAATGCCAAAACATCCATAAACCACTGATGTTGGCTCGAAATCCGCTTCTTATGCAATTCCGAACAACCCATCTAAAGGCGTCTCCACCACTTTACTTGAAAGGTCATGCACATACTAAATTCACACAATTCTATTGTCGTATGTTCATAATCGCAGAAGCACGTTTCTAAATAACTTGGTTGAAGCCCACCAGGGTGTTAGATTTGTTCTTCTACTCTCAAGGTCATCGAGGTTCTTGCTCTGACATCTACAGCTTCGTCTGTCGGCGTCTCCTGGGACTCAGGAGAACTGAGACGGAAGCATTTGAACGGGTGCTTCCAGAAACAGTTCGACGGTATTCCACGGTGCTGTGCTCTTCACGCGGAGCTCGTCATCGACGTTGCAAGGTCAGAGGTCAAACGTTTACACACCTTACGTGAAGATGCCCCGTAAAGCAGCAAGATTTGGTGTCAAAGGAAAAGGCAAAACAGCTGTCATTTTTTTTCCCCGATGACATCTCATGCAAGGCAGGAATGGCCTACTCACGGTCTTAAATTGGTGAGAAATTGGATGATATCATTGGGGAATTGCCAACTACCGTGATAGTGCTCAGTAGTAAATGCTAGAATTAAGTCTTCACATGTTCTTTGAAATAAAATAATGCGTTATTTGCATTAATCATGTAAATGTGTGGTTTTGATATATTAGAATAATTTATTTATAATAACTTTAGCGCTATAAGACGTTCTTGGTGTTTTGATAATTGTCAAGTTAATTTTTAGTCCTGTTTTGCTATTTTTTGTATGTTTTTTAATTTCGATTATAGTCGCTTTCAATAAATTTGTTCACTTACATCACATCTTGTTAATTGATATACTACTGTTACCCGATAGCAGGCTACTGTAGTACTCAACTTGTCATTGTTTTAATTATATTGATCAATCATATACATAGATTTCGAAGTATTAGATATAGATACAAACCAAGTCATACGTGACTGCTATATTAAATATTAGTTATTTCTAGAGACGAAAATAAAATATATAAGCCCTATATGTCAAATGAAATCTTTTTTTAAAACAACGTGTTGTACCTCAGATAGTGTACACGTGAGCCCACAATTTGTCGGTGTGTGTGTATTCGTTTGGTCATAAAATAAAGGTTATAGTCCATTTCGCTCGTGGTGGGTGACAGGTGACTGACAAGTCGAGTCCAAAACACGCAATTTTTGACGCCAGGAGATCAAAGACAACACGTACTGATTTATGTATTTGACACTGTTCGCATTTCCAGAACTAGACCATTTTTTATTACTATACATGTCCACCGAGGAAAAACATAGTAAATATACTAGTAAATGTGTTTGTTTTATTTCGGATGTGCTGAAGGGCAACGATTGAGCGATGACTGTAAACAGCTTTCATAAACGTGTAAAGTCTAAAGAAGTCTTTGTTGTTAGACTGCTAAACTGAAGAGCGAAAGCGAAAGCGCTAGGGATTCTACTCTTTTTTAAATATATATATATAGTATAGTGGTAATAGTATTAAGTCGACAGTAATCGATGACTATATAATGGTGTATGTTTTGAATTAAAAATTGATATAAAAAATTGCATGAAGCATACTTTTCCTGGTGAACTCTAGACTACTACACTGTACATGTATACATACAGTTCTTTATAGCAATGATCATTTAAACTCATACATTATATTGTCATTGTTTTGACAGTACCGGAAGACATACACACGCGTTCGTGTGGTTAATGGTGTTGTATTGTGTCTGTATTACCCTTAATAAAGCAAATTCGACAGTTATAATAACACAACTAGTTTGTCAATGTCACATGATACTAATTGACAACTTGTCAGATACCTGGGCACCTATTTCTCAAAACGTTCTTACAATCGAACGACAATTTTAACGATTCTTGTAGTATGACTACGAACTGTTCTTAGGCTAAGAAGTTCGTAAGAACGTTTCTAAAATAGGCACCCTCAGCTTTCTTGATCGTTCGCTTTTAGATGTACTATAGAAAACACGTTTGTATCATTAGTTCAACGGAGTGGCATTGGTTGTAAATTAAATACCGAGAACTGAGATCTCAAACAACGTTATAGGAGATCATAAAAAGTTGAGATCTTTCGGAATAGGTTGTACACAGGCTCATTGGTAAAATACCAATCGTTGACACGTGATCTGTACGGATTAAGAATGATTTGTAGTAGGTATTTACCTATGTAAAACACAGTAACGTCTTCAAGATAGTGGGTCAAATACTGAATAGGTCATATCGTATTCGACATGTCTACAAATCACGTATAAATATACTATAATGGACATAGCTAATATGTGTCTTAAGGGTGTCTTAAAGGTGAACGATAGCGGTCATCGAAGAACATGTAATAGACTGTTTTCTAAAAGATCGTAAAACTTAATTTTTTAAGAGCTGATACTGAATGTCATACAATATGTCATATTACATTTACATTAATCTTTTTCGTTTATGTATTTGTTTAAAAATATCATTTAAATAGTTTGTTTATTGGTTAGACCAGTTAAGTATAAGATAGTGACTAACGTTATTATCAAACAACAGTAGGAACCATTTCGTGTACTACATGTTATCCAGACGTATTATTTTGTTTAAGAGTACCCGGTGTACATTAAATTACCCTTCATGCATTCGAGGACATGACCTATATGAACAAATCTATTAAATAATACAGTCAGGGTTTGATCAGATGATTTAAAACTTAAAGTATTACGTATACCTAAGATAAAATAACTCTAAATTACATTTAATACTTAATTATATTTTGTTTTAAACTCACAATATTTGCACATATGAAACGCTATGACTAATTAATTTGAAATTACTATTACTTCAGGATATCAATATGCCATCGTTCAAAATCTCTTGGTCGATGGAATCAAACCAATAAAATTACTAGTAATACTATATGCTTTCTCATCCTCTCACACCAGGGATACTTTATTACGCTCAGCATACTGAAGTGTGAACGTAATTAAAGGTACCCCTGGGGTGCGAGGATGATGCTTTCTATGCTACACTTTACGTTTTGCTACAACGAACGGAATGACCGTATAGTCTAGTAGCCTCTGTCATCCAAAAACATTCGCGACAGCTACTCAAGCAGACGACAAGAAGGGTGTAACTGACAGTCCATTGACAACAGATCGTCTGCTCTGCCGTCTGCTTTGCCAGCCGCACGTGAAATACCTTTATTCTTGTCATCCTCTGCAGAAGAACTCTTCTTCTCGAGTGGACATGAACCCTTGTTTGCAGCGATGTAAGTTTTAACAGGAGACTGGGTTATCTACCGTCATCGGATATGTCTCCTAACAAACGAAAGAACACCTGAAGATGGGTTGTTATTTCCAGTGTTGAATGCATCTGGGATGTAGTGACATGGATGCTACAGGCTTCTCCCCTCCCCCCTTGTTTCATGCCATAACAGAAACATGTCTAAAAGTAAATAAGGCAACAATTTGAATAACACGAATAGCTGAAATGTAATGAAGCCAAATGTTTAATTTTCCTCTGGTGAGTTTCGTCAAGGGTAGTGACATTTGAAGACATTTGATTATGGTACCTATGTTTTCGTGGTATTGTTTCACAGGGCGTAGACCATACCTATGTACAATTTAGCCAGAAATGTTTACAATTTGTTTGAAACATAACCTAGCTACTCTTGCACTTGTTTAGAAATAATCTGTCTTATCAGAAGATTATCAAATAAAACTGATTTAGAAACAAATCCAGCATAAAATGTTAAGCCAGAATTATATGGAGACCACCTATACCTATAAATCAGTTCCAAACGAGATGAGAAAATTATATATAAATTGTTACATCATGCAAAGACCTTACGAAAACCTAAACCCAAAGGTATAAAGGAATGCTACTTTTTTATTAAGAATAATTTCCAACAAGTGTTGACCTCTTTATTCTCAAAGGTTCCTTTGCTTCCACTGCTTGTCCCAGATAACCGCGCATATACTATATACTAATTCGGTGTTGATATTAATATTGGCTTCTTTAGACCACAGTAACTGGTTTCGTGTGATCTTATCAGGAACCAAAGTGACAATATACAACGTACAATATGACACAGTTTGTATACATATGACATTTATTGCTTTTGAAGTGGCAGAAGCAAATATTCTTTATATGGGAAATCTTACAACTATAAATACCCTTCTGTACACTAATATAGCACCTCCATATTCTACTCGATATTGCGCGGGGTCACAAGTGCGCTTTTAAATAACAGTGATATCACTTGTCAGCCAACGTGTGAATTGGCCACAATTGAAAGCGTTGATCTGGTAAAGCCTCATTATCGAAATATCTTTTATTATTTTCTCTGTTTGCTTTGGCGGGTTTTGATATCCTTACTGAAGATGTGGCTGCTTGCAAGTCTTTGTGTTGAGGAAAAAAATACCCCGGACATTTGACCAAGGCAAAGTAACTTATCCGGTAGTGACATCTCGTAGGATTCTGACATTGGAGTCAAGAAGGTCGCTCTCCTGCAAATGCTACACAAGGCATGCACAAAAGATGCTAATCCTATGGAAATTAACTACCCCACCTGTATCGGGCCAAGGGCCACCTTCTGTCTCAGCTAACGCTCTGGTATAAATTTCACTTAGGAAAATAAAAACTGACCCTAGTAATGTCCTACGACTGTGCCCGAACATTTTTATTAGCGGGACAGACGACAGTTTGTCCGTTTCTGGGCGCTCTGCATTTTTAATGACAAGCAAACACAAGGGTGAGTCGTGACAACGGTCTACAATACAATTGAAGCCATCACACGCATAATTTCCTCTGTTGCTATTCGCAAGTGGGCTCTTTAGATCAACTGGTAACTAAACTACGTCTCTGTCCGCCTGTAATGAACTAGCACGGTCATAATTCGACATTCGTGTCTCCGAGCTCTTGACCAGGTATTCTGGATATCCGATACCTGCTCGGAAGAAGACGTCTTTGTGGTCCAAGACACTGCCTCCTCAATGATCTATTCATCCGACTTCTTCGTTCGTCAAGGTTTATTTAAACTTTATGTGATTGCACGGTAAATAATTACGTAAAATTATCCCTCACAGAAAGGTTTTGTTGTATTTCGGAGTTTGTCGATCATGTCGGGAGATGTCTACGAGCGTGTCGCCATCTTTGTTCCAAGTAAGCTCGAAAGTCGACCCTTTGTGTTTTCAAGATGGCGGTCATTGTGAATTCAAGATGGCGGTGATGTAAAGAACAAACCGATTCAAGCCAAACAAACGTGGCGATGATCGGCTTATGCAACTATTAATCCCAAACACTAACACTGCCATATAATATGGGCGTTCTGGTCGCAAGGTAGATTTCATTTAGCGCACAATTAGAGGGAACAAACAGTTAAGACGGTTGTAATTTGACGTTTTTGTCTGCTTAACACGTTTGGACCTTTAAATGTCAAAGTAGATCAGGAACCACTAGAGTTAATCGCGTATGAAGACAACCCCCTTAATTGGTAGGATTGTCTGGTTGTTTGATAACTCTGCAAAATAAAACAGAAACCAGTTACTCTCCATGGAAAGGTGATACAGCGTTGCTGGAAGAAAAATGTGAAATAATAATAATACAATAGTAGTAGTAGTAGTATTCGTTGTAGTAGTAGTAGT
Source organism: Lepetodrilus elevatus (assembly GCA_034780755.1). Lineage (NCBI taxonomy): Eukaryota > Metazoa > Mollusca > Gastropoda > Lepetellida > Lepetodrilidae > Lepetodrilus > Lepetodrilus elevatus. The sequence goes on along the minus strand of JAVCKZ010040004.1, from coordinate 5,682 downwards.
CTTTCAAAGACGAGTTATATTATACTGTATATGTACTTATACCGACGCTTGTCTTTAAACTGGGCATGAGCAATGCTCGTCGTATATGTTTCAAATTACGCATACCTAGAATCACTTTAAGACCAATAAACCTTTCACGATATGTCCGAAAATATTATTCCTTTGTACTGACCGCTCCTAAAAGAGGAACTGCCGAGCTTGGGGATCATTTATTGTCATCTGGCTTAATGCATTTAAACAGGGTTCCTATGGTTCCATTATGATAAGCGCAAACATCATGAGGATAATTTAATAGGCCATTTCCCGTGTAAGGACATATTTGTATGTAGGGAGCTCCCTGGACACTTGTCCGGCACTGGTCAAGCACTAAAGACAGGCCGTTTATTGACCACTACGACAGGTCAAGGTTTATATAGATAATTCTAATACCTAGGGCTAATTTTATACCTGGAAACCGTCCTGATGGCGGGCATTTACAAGGGACATAACCCATCTAACTGCGGATACCTGTAGATGGACGAAAGGTGGCGCTGT
>JAVCKZ010040003.1:0-26499 GCA_034780755.1 Lepetodrilus elevatus | reverse complement strand
GTATTGATATTTACACAGAATCTGATTCAGGAAATGTAAGGCAATATTCATGTTTTTGACCCATAACCGAGATTCACAGAAATCAATGCGATAACTCTCCGAGAATGGAATTTAAAACTGCCGATCTCGGAAAAATTTATCGCTGAATCTTCAAACCATTTTGATGGAAGGTTTACATTGGCCATATGTCGTAAAGGGGTCTGTTTTCATGAGGCAATCTTATCTGTGGCTGGATTTTGAAGGCACACCCCATGTCAACCTACACAGAGGGGACAGCTTATTTATATTGTCTGTGGCGCTGAGAAGTACAAAGTTGTGTTGAAATACGGAGGACAGAAAGCTCTACAGACTGGCTTGTGTCTTTCATTCTCGGGAGACTCAACATGGTAAGGTTACGTTCATGTGTATACAGATGACTCCTTCATGTATATATAGATGACTCGAGGTCGACATTCCTTTATCGACCTCATCTGAGAATTCATGTTCAATGTGAAAACACAGATTCTGTTTCTTGTCATTTTACCATCCTCAATTCTGTGATTTTTATCAAATGTGTTTGTTTGTATTTTCAGTATGTTCAAATATTTCACATAATTGTTTCCATATATTAATACAATTATACAAAAATATCATCATCATTATCTATTCCTTGCAAACCATTTTGTAAACTAACTGCAGCCGTATCTTTAAAATGTGTGTCATATTATCTATAGGTCATGGCATTGTCATAATTCTTGCATTTTCTGACACTTATCAATAACGAAGTGACATGACAAAGAATCGTGAATATTTCAAAGGTCAACCTGATAGAATTGACATTAATGGGTGACATAAATTGACTGAACTTGTTATATCAACTCAGAATGATCCAATCATATTTATCTGTGTCATGGTTGTCATGGTTTCTAATGTTTCCGTTTCCGATCTTGCTGTAATCTATGTCATCAGCAATAGAAGATGTCCTTTTTGACAAATATAGGAAAAATATTTGTTTCAATTTGTAATTCCAGGAAAGTTATGGTTTTATACAAATAAAACATGAGATAGACAGACCACCAATACATCAAGACACATTTTATTATATTTTTTGTAATTTTTTAATTCTACATCAAGATACGTTTTTGTTTTATTTTTGTAAAGACGTAGACCTACCTTGTTGGATTCTACACCAGCTTCTACAGAATATTTCCATTGTTTCAGTGTCTTTGACCAATTTTTAAAAACTTTAACAATTTGAAATGTCTGACTGGCATTGCTCTTGGGGTGTTTAGATTCTCGTTGCTTATACCTAAAGTGCCTGTCTCAATATTTTCAAACACGTTATTTGAATAAGTGGCATTCTTGTCTTACTGTGTGAAGAGTTCTTCAGACTTTTGCCCCTATGGTCAGAAAAGCCATGGATGCTAGTCTGGCAGCAAGATGGCAGATACACATTCTTTGTCTGACAGCCGCTGATGAGGGCTCCGTTGCATAAATGCTTAATAAGCTGTAGTTTATGAAGTCTTTGTTGAATGGCCCCTATGTCCATAGTAGTAGTAATGTGTGATAGGAGTTAAAAATGTGGAGCTTAACATGTTTCTTTAAGCTTGACCATGGCATGAGTGTAAAGGAAGTTTGGTAAGCTTATGAATGTTTCGTGAAACGTCTCCATGTCTGTGCAGTCAGCTGGTGACCAGTGGGCAAGTAACCACATCCTCTTTTGAAGTGCACCTTTTGGTCGGAGAGTGCGGAAAAAAATGCCAAGCTCGGAGTTTACAGAGTTCCGCATTCTCTTCACAGTCTGATGGACAGCTGTTGTCTTTGTGATGTGTGAGTGGTGTGTGATTGATGTGTGATGTGTGAGGCTCAATGGTGGGCACCTGACACGTTGCAGAGAATATGTGGCGACAGAAATTGACGGTTTTGAGGTTTTAAGACTGGTTCATCTCTGAGGTGGAAAACCATACCATTCCATGAAATTACCTCCATTGGTTGTCTGAACCATCCCATGACTGGTTGTCATAGTGGTATTTACCTCCTTTGGTTGTCTGCACCAGACTGTGTATTGTGGGTTTCAACAGAACAGTTGCTTTAGGCTTTCCCCTTGCTATGTACTTAGTAACTTTATATTTTCTTAAAGCCACCCATGATGGTAATCAAAATAGAACAAGAACACATAAATAGAAAAATTACGTGCAAAACTGAAGATCACAGAAATATATTGGGAATAGAAAATAGAAAAAAAACCACTCTCTCATTGACAAGAATGGATATTCAAATTAACTGAGATTCTAAATATAGTAGCATGAAGAATAGTCTTGGCCTTTTCTTTTAGTGATCATTTTTTGTTTTTGTTTTGCAATGATTCATAGATTTCTTTATGATAGCAGGGAGTGATATCAGTTAGCTGTTTCAGTTAATCAATTCTGGCATTAAAAGATTACTGTAGGTAACGTAAGCCTATCCCGACATCTACCTTCAGTTCTTGTGAAGCACAACTTCGGCTGTGTATTTGATCCTGTTGTCTGAGCTGTGCATCTTCGCACGTGTGCGCGTTTCGGTTGAAATGTTCATCTGACATTTTGACTTTGGTACTTGTTAGCACTGGAATGATTGAACTTCCGCACTATGCCAGCACTATTTCTGCACTATGCACTGTGTACCATATGCATTGGGTTAGTTGTATAGACTATACATAATAGTACAGAAACTCCTGGTGGCCTATTCTAGAAATGTTCTTACGATATTCTTAGCCTAAACACGCATGTAACATTTTCATAGCCCTATATGAATCTTTAAGTCTGTCGTACGACTGTAAGAACATTTTGAAAATAGACTCTATTACCCCGGTCAATGGATCAGTGTGCTAGAATTGTTTTCCTTCTCAACTCCCTGGGGAGTATACAACCAGATCTGGCACTCATTTAAATTCTCAGCAATTGCAAATTAAGTATTTACTATCTAATATGTAATTTTGTCGTGTTTATTTCCTCATCCAGGGGCCCATTGCACGACGCTCTTGTAGCCGGTACAATAGTTGTAACTGGGCTCCTGCCGCAATAGAATGCGTTGACCTTACAAGAGCTTCGGGCAACGGGCCCCAGGATTATATCACAACAACACTGTCATGATCAAAACATAATTACTAGGATCAAAACACAATTATGATCAAAAGTAAACTATGCCGCATGGTTGGTGTGTGTTACACCACAGCAGTTATATTAGCTAAGTAGACTATGTGTGTGTGTTTGACAAATTACAAATCGTCATCGATGGAAACCATTGGCAACCATTGGCATAATGGTTTTAGTTTCTGATTTTGAGGATATGTCTGTTTGTGATTAATACAAAACTGTTTAAGTGTTGTTGATGAATCTCGTTGGGTTGTTGACTTTCAGAAATGTTTTCTAGCTTTGCATCCTGAAGAACACTGGACAGATTTCACCAGGGAACCCGAGATATTCCTAGCCACCTATTTGTAGTCGAGTTTCATAACCAACAGGCCATGATTATTGATCTTCCACCAATTCTCTGTATGTCAGTGTTCCATTGGGTCCAGACATTTAGTCTCCCCTGCTCTCCTCCTCCTCCTCCTCCTCCTCCCCCAACTTCCTCCTCCCACCTTCCTCCTCCCCCACCACCTACCCCACCTCCCCCACCTCCCACTGATATAAACAAGGCTTGCCACTGATCCCACAACAACCTGTGGCCCTTCACGGGAGGACATGTGGTACTTTTCAGTATTATACTAAGGTATACATTGTATGCAGTACATACCAATCGCCTCTCTTCCACAAGAACCATTGGCTCTATTCTATGGTCATGTGGCATTTGTATCCTAGTGTGTGGTACTTTTCAATATTATACTATTGGTGGTACTTACCCTTACCAATCTCCTCTAGCATTTGGGTTTCTTCCTGACATAAACTGAAAATCCATGATATTAGTGAAAGAATCTTGAAATCGCTATTTAAAATAAAATGTGTTAATTATTATCAATATTGTACTGTTTGGTGATTTTCAATACGATACTTTGTGTACTTTTCAGAATAATAGTTGTTGATACTTTTCAGTATATGATAGTACTGTATGGTATTTATCAATATGATAATGTACCACATGATTTTCTACCATTGGTATTCAACAATCTGATACTGTTTGGTGCTTACCAATATGATAATGTACCACATGATTTTCTACCATTGGTATTCAACAATCTGATACTGTTTGGTGCTTATCAATACGATACTGTACCACATGGTCTTCTCTCTCAGCACAGACTTCACTTGATGACCGATTTGACCGGATATCGCTATCAATGATGTCTGATTGTGAAATGACCACTGGCTTATAGTTGGATCCAAGAAGGTGGAATTCTATGGGCAGCGACTACAGGAAGACACTGGAGGTCTAGGATCAGAAGGATAGTTTCTCTTCAGAGGACACATCGGATCGTTTGCAGGATTTTTCTGTAGCGTCGGAGTGCAAGGAATTGTGAAGTTTGTAGACCAGACTCTCTGAGGAATGTTCCTTGTGGCGGAGTTTGTAGACTTGACTCTCCTGTATGCATCTTGAGTCTGTAGATGGACCACTTTGGAAGGATTCCTCTCAGGAGTTGCATTGTGTGTACGTGGATTTGAATTCCACCGTCAAACAGCAGGAGAAAACGTTTGACATTTACGAAGATTTTACAACCCTTAATCTGTGCGATAATTGGATCAGGGAGGAAAATGAGATTTGAAGGATGAGCTCCTGACATGCAATAGTCTCCAGGCGATACCACGAGAGGCGGCCATTTGTATTTTTATAATCACCAGGAGCAGTTAATAGGATGATAAAGTGTCCAGATTCTTGTATGAAGTTACGATGAAGTTACGGCTTTTCAGCAAAGTAAATGACACTGTATCCTTGGCTACCTGATAGTGTTTTGTTTGCAGCGACCGAATGCTCCGGCCACTCAGGAATAACAGCGGCTAGGCACCATTGCCATTTTCCTAACCCCGATTGATACCCTGCGATACCTAGCGATACCCAGCGACATCCGTTCGGCTTCGGTCTACCGGCGGATGAAAGGGAGACCAAAGCTCCAAGCTTTGTCCGTGTTTATGTTTTACCAGCTGAGCGGAGATAAATGTGGACAGATATACACCGGGAGTGGCTGAAGTTCATTTCTTTGTGGCGAGGGGATGTCGTGTTGACAAACATTGGATGAGCGCTGAGGGAAATTGATCTGATTTTGGGATTTCGTGAAGAGATATTGCCGCATGTGTGTGGATTTCTTGGGAATGTGGAAACATTCTGTGATTGTATTACATAGGAGGCTCTTTAACATTTGGATTGATAACATTTATCAGTACATGTGACCTATATCGGCAAGAATATTTCAAGGAACTATTAATAAATATTCAACAGTTTTGAGGTTCTTTTTACCAATCTATATTGAAGTATGTCCACTAGCTTACATTGCCATCGGAGAATAGACAAAGAAATCACATATAAACAAACAGTTGAAATGTACATGTAGTACTTTAACGGTACTCCATATTTGTCATGAGCACAAAGACCTGATTTTGACCTTATTTTGACTGGAATACGTTGTTATGAATTTATATGACATCATTACCGGCTGTGTCCTACAGGAATGTGTACCCCACTGTGAACTGTACCTAGGATGTTGTATATTTAGATCGAACTGTACCTAGGGCATTTTATGTTTAGATCGACTGTGTACTGTACCCCAAAAAATGTTGTACCCTCGTACATTTATGAACCGTACCTAGGATGAACCAGTACTTACATTTTTAACCCACGTTAATACCAGGATCGGGCGCCATTTGTTATCAGGTGTATTGTGTACTGAAGCAGACTTACCATCACTACTATATCCCCCGGATAAATTGCCTCACAGGGGAATCGTATTTTACATGATTCTCGTAATTACGTAGCTTGTAACTTTATTGCCAAGCTCTCCCTGGATAACTGCCACTTATCGGAGCCCTGTGTTGGGAATACTTTCAAGATAATACGAACTAGTAGGTTTGTTTTTCTGTGGAGTGATGATTTTATCGAGGAACGTCGGAATACACAAATGATTTCTGATATGGATTTCTCTCATCGTGTGTGTTGTGCATTGATATGGCAGTTATATGGGTCGTTTTTCAAATAGATGTCAATAACTCGTCAAGTGGTCTGTGCTTGTTTGACTACACTTGCATATCGGCAGTTTGGATGTGATGACGGGGAGAGATTTCGAGATAACGGTACTCTGAGATTCAAACGACTGGACTGACTCCGCGTGTAAAACGTTGCGACAGATGGATTCTGCAAAGAGATGGAAGTTTACGTCAGGATAATCAATGGTTTCCTTGGAGGATTATAAACTTTGAACAGCTGGTTTTATTTGACAGAGCTTCGAGGCAGAAAATGCAGATGCAAGTTTAAACCATGGCGATATGGCAGTGTTCCTATGCAACGAGATACTTCTTTAGTTTAGGAGATAAAAAAAGCGAATCTTTTACTTACTGATATAGCAACTGAGTGAGTAATTGTCTCGCTTGCAAGACTCGAAAGATAAAAATATCTGACAAGCCATTTACAGAGTGGATAACGTATTTATATCCCTTGTCAGAGAGCCGATAGCGTAAAAAAAAAAAAATATCATCCGTGTTGTCTACTGATCAGATCGTACTTGTTAGAACTCTGGGATGGTCAAAGTGTAGCTGCTCCACTAAACTTTCTCACCGTTCCATATTCCGTTACCCTACCTTGTTCCTAACGAAGCAGAAGATGTGCGGAGTACTTAATTAATCCCGATACCTCCTGACAACCATAGGAGGGGAGGGACAATTCCTAGTCTTTATAGGCTTGTGTCCTCGAGAGAGAAGGAGGGAGGGAAGAAGAGGATCTGTTTTATTTAATCCGTCGCGCCCGAGGTTGGTGAATGCCTGAGCGTATCAAAAACACTTTCAGGAGCCGCACGGTTCACCTCCCACTCAACGCGCCAGTGAGCAGAATGCAGTAACCTTGCATCGTAAGGGAAAGCAGACGTCGTAGGAGAAAGCAGACGGCGAAAGCGAACGGAGACAGGGTCTCTCACTTTCGAGCTCCACCTGATGTCGAGCAGACGCCAGCGCCGACCGCCTACCAAAATATAGTCCCCCCATCAGAGCAAACATTTTCTCAGATTGCTGGCAGCAGGGGGATTATATCTGCCGTACTATTGGTACGCATTCTCTCCGTAGGAATAATTGTTGTTGGGAGGCTCTGGAGACTTCAGCTCGGGCTGTTGAGGCAGGACTGGATTCAGTCGGACGTACGCATAGTCGCCTAATTGCTGTATACATATTTGTGGGACTTCATTCGGAGGATATTAATTATTTCTGGCCACCCATGCTGGATTTTAGTTACAATCCCACTGGGAATTCCGTCTCCGCAGATGCAGATGGTGTTCTGATCCCATAGTGATCCCATGGTGATCCCGTGGTGATCCAGTAGTGAAGGACCGTGTTACATGATTAGAGTTTCCAGTGTTGGAAGGGAAAAAACCCCACAGATTTTAATTCTCTTAAATTCCGTTCTGAACATCTGGATTTTGAACATGGATGATGTCGAGTGTACGCTATCAGTGAAAACGGCTTTGACAGTTGCCAAGGAAGCGTGGTGTGAAATTGCCGTAGTATAGACTGTCGCTGTTTCTTATCGTTTCGCTGGTTTTACATCAGCTGTGATTGCAAAGGGCTACGGTTCCTTTGCAAGAATTATTCACGATTTATGTCTTCTAATCCGAAGTCTCCCAAGATTCCACATTCCAAGACATTCGGTGGAAAAATGTCGGAAAAAGCTGACTTTGAATCGCTGTACGATTCCGAATACACTGACTGGTCAGACAGTTATCTGGTAGGTAGTCTTCCTTTTACTTTCATTTGTCTTGCATTAGTAGAAGAAAAGAACCTGTGTTGATAATAAGTATTTGGTATCAGCATTGTTTATATATTTTCCCTTACCCAGGCAAGATACATGGCACTTCATTTTCTGGATGATTTGTGTAAATTTGATTCCATCTACAATACTTTAAGTTTAAGCTTAAACAAACAGAGTACCGTTGATGTCACTTTTTGATTCATGTGATCGGGTTGATATGAGAAAAGACATTACTTGTACTGTCTACTGTGTACAAATATGCTCTAATGATAAAATGATGAACATTGTAAAAACTCTTCAAAAGTTGCTACATACTCGGACGATAAGATAATGAACTTTGTAAAAACTCACAGATTTATGTTTCACTTAAAACGTCACATCTCTATCTCCGAATTGAAGATATGCATGCGATTTCATGAAATGAAAAAGGATACTTTTATCGCGGTTTCTATTTCGCCTTCTTTCTGTCCAATATTTTGAAACATGAACCTAGTGAAATATACACTTGTCAATCTAAGATTAGCGCCATGTCATCTTTCTTTTCCCCCTTTCGCTGCTGAGATCAATACTGAGATCAAAGACCCGGTGCCAGTTTGAAGGACAAATCTGTGGGTGAGAAATGGGGGATGGGGGTGGGGACAGTTGTGGGAGTGGAGGGCAGTTATGGGGGGTGGGGGTGGAGGACAGTTGTGTATGTAGGGAGGAAAGACAGTTGTGGGGGGTGGGAGACAGTAATGGGGGTGGAGTGCAGTTGTGGGGGGTGGGGGCAGTTGTGGGGGGTGGGGGTGGGGGACAGTTGTGGTAGGGGTGTTCATTACAAGGTCTTCATGTTCTCTGGGGAAAAACAAACACAGGAATCGCTTCTTTGTATTTTGTTTGTTTTACAAAGGACTTTTTCATATATTTCTAAGAGAAATCATAGCATTCCTAGACTATTCCTCTGACAGATTTCTACACCTGTGTTCTGAAAGGCTGGCGTGGATTATGCATTCTTGCCGTTTACATCAACATTAGGGGGTCATTATCGAGGGCCATGATATGCGTTCATTGTTCATGTAATATATATACAAGAAGGCGCTGTTTGTTTTCTGCTGCTGCAATGTTTACTAACACGAGGATTATGAAAGAGGATGGGTGTTATCACTCTATTCTACTGTTAGAGTGCACGGGCAGTTCATTTCCTGTGATTATCGAATTACATTTTGAAAAATATTTAGAAAGAAATTCTTTTTAAGAATGTACAATATTTTCACATTCAGAATGTCATTAATATGCCAGTATACATTTCCTTGGTTAGTTTTACATTAGAACAACACAATCTATGTTGATATATTTCCAAACTATCAGAATTTCTTTAATTGGCCAGGATACATTCAAGTTTTATTTATGTCGATACAGTTCCAAATTTAAGAGGAATTATATGTATTAATTCTGAATTTTTGGTGAATAGATTTGAATTGGAAAAGTTACCCTTATCACTATTGGATTAATCAAATTAAAGCTCTGTATGACATGTCCAGTTGCCTACAGCATTGAGAAGGTTAAATAGTCCATTTATCATACGTTGTAATTACGTTGTAATGTTATTACAGCATATGAAAAAAGCATGCAAAACACAGTGCAACACATCATAGCACAGTACCAGTTGTACATTGTGCCTAACAAAACCCAGCACAGCACAGCACTTTGGAGTCGGCTCCTGTACACTGTGGCTAATGCAGTCCAGCATATTACATGGCACCGGGTGTTAGCTCAGTGGGGTGTTAGCGCAGTGGCCTGTGGCATCATCTGGCCGCTAACCGTGTAAAGGTGCGAGATATGTCGGCAGTAATGTGGGCCACTTGCTACGAGGTGGTGGCAGAGTTGTGGGGATGCTACTGTGTGTTTGGGTAACATTAGAGGGGGACCCGCACAAACCTGGGAATTTCTTTCATCCGACATCTCGCTGATTTCGTGCAGGTTGTCGGATCACGTTGCCAGGAATGTTCGGACAGTATACGTCTTGTTCTTTTAACGAGATGTCTCAATATGCATAGCTTTGTGTGCGGAACTACCAGTGTTGAATGTCTCGCGAACTCTGGTGCCGCCTACGGGCTGAAGGCTTTAACCTTCAAGGGGACACCGAACACTGATATGTTAGTTTATATGTAAATGGTGTGTAGGTCATGAAGCTTATAGATGTGGTAGGAAGAAGGACAAGAAGAAGGACAGGAAGAAGGACAGGAAGAAGGACAAGAAGATGAAGGCAGACATAGTGTAGTTAGGCTGGACTATGGGCATCTGGCGAGTGTCCAGCACTTTGACCAATACTAAACCCGTACAAGTACTGTAGTGACCAATTATTGACCATATGAATACTGCAGTGACCAATTATGAGCAGTACAAATAAGCAGTACTGGACACTCGGTAGCGCAATGGTAGAATGTTTGGACGTCACAGCCCCAGGTTCAAATCCTCAAATCCCGTTCTGGGAGCCTGGCAGCAATGTTCGTGAAAGTTACTTTTCTGATACAATCATGATATATGTGCTATCTGGGGGTTTACTGTGGCAACACAGTTCAGTACCATCTGGTGCTCACAGATTTACTGCAACATTCAGCGCTATTGATGTTACAGGTTTCCTACTACCCTAAACAGACAAACTATGACATAAGTAAACTAATCTTGAAAGCGGCACTAAACACCAAATTAAAAAAAATAAAAATAATGAATAAGCAGTACAAATACTGCAGTATTTATAGTATTTATCAAAGATGGAGGCTATTTAATCTTTCACATTTTTTAGGAATTGAAAAAGTTAAATCATAACAAATAAATATAGAAAAAAAATGACTCCAATATCTGTAACAAGGACAGATATTTTCTGGTGTTTTACGACGTCCTGACGTGAAATAATGCTTTGTATTTCCGGCATCAATGGATTGATCTGGTCCTATTGTGTCTCGTCTGCCAATACTCATCCTCACAGGTCCTTTGCCAGTCCTGCCTGCATTAGTTACGTCCTAAAGTATTTACACTGGCTGGAAGAAACGACACTGGGGAGGGTACAATTTCAGCTTCTGTCAATTTACGCTAGTTTGCCTCGGGGCCCTTTGGAAAGATAAATTATGTTCAGACTTCGTTAATATGAATGGTAATTTTCTTCTGATACTCCTTTGCTAAATACATAAGGCTGAATTACATCCAATTTTCTTGTTAAAGCGTCAATTCCTAATTGTAAAACTTAATTTTTAATGAAATTATCAGAAAATAAATATCGTCTTTAATTTTTATGATTGGATAATACTGCAGGAAATATGTGATAGGATGCGGTTGGTTTTTAATTTCGCAGGAATTGGTCAATGTTGGTGATATCTTTTTTCTGTTCTGTTAAAAAGTCAGAGTTCAGAAATCACAGTTGCTACATGAATCGCATGACTAGCTAGCATCACCGCATCATCCGGGATGATTATAGGGTGAGGAGATATGTGCATTGAATTGGTGGCTCAAGGAAGTGGTATTCCAATTAATTGCAATTATTTATTCAATCTGATTGCGGTTTGAATTATGCAACACATTCTCTGCATAAATTACTGCGTAACTTCATCAGTGGTAGAGTCCCCAGCTGTCCCATTATGTCGGCCATTCAGCACATTAAACAGACATTTCCAGAATTTATTATTATTAATTTCAAGTTTAAATTTCACTTATTTTACAAACGGTGTCATGATGGTTAAGGAAACTGGTCTTAAATTTCGGTTATTGTTTCTCAGTTTTCATTGTCTTCATAATAGGTGAGAATATTGGGAGGAATATATGATATCATGCCAATGAGTGATTCCAACATTTGTTAACACGTTGGAATCAATAAACCGCTCTGGTGAATCATCCTTGTTACAACAGGTATTCTCACAGGTGAGTTTGTATGACTCACGTGGTTGAATGATAGTGAAACCGTCCTGGGTATGGTGACAGTCATTGACAATCATTGGCAGTCATTGGCCAGTTGGTTTGCTGTATGTCGACGTGACCAGCAGGATGATTACAGATGGCGTCTTCAGACTTCCGGTATTGTACCTTTAAGATACGAGAATATTTCAGTTGTGTACCTTTAAGATATGTGTATGATTCAGTGGTAATGCCTTGTATGTATGAGTATGATTCAGTGGTATCCCTTTAAGATATGAGTATAATTCAGTGGTATGTACCTTTAATTGACGAGGAAGATTCTGGGATATGTTCCTTTAATTTATGATAATGATTAAATTAGTATGGTTCTTTTATTTTATTTTAATTTTTCTTTTTTAATTGGGGTTTTAGAGTTGCTTTCCAGAATAACACAATAATAAATTGTTTATTGGCTGGCATCTATAATCCAAGGACGACAATTTTGATAATGATGTAGCAATTTGATACTGATTTTCTTCTACTTCATTTGATTACGACATGCATTCATTTGAAACAATTTGCTTTTGAATTTCTACAGTTTAATTTAATTATAAGTAATTTTGTTTAAGCATTAAACTGAGGAAGTCAAGATGTGACACGCTCCATATGATATTTGAAATGGGGATTTATTGAGTTTAAAGGCACGCACCACTCCACCTCCTTTGTTTTTTCTCCTAACAGTATCGCATTCTTTTGAAGGTTGTAATAAAATATTATTTCTTCCTTTTTACTCAAAAGAAACACCAGCACAAACAAACTTTTCAACTTTTGAACATAATTTACAAACTTGTCATGAGATTTCTTCATCTTGTACTTTATGAGTTTCTTCTTTTTTCCCTTCTTTTTTGTTGTTAAGGACTACAAATTTTTAAAATATTAAATTTCATTTCATGGCGAGGGAGAAAAATCAACATCAACAGCCACAGGGTTTCTGATACAGAACTCGTTTTCTGGAAATGTTTTTTAACCCCTGCAGTGGCACCCATGTGTTTTTTGTAAATTGAGACTTCAAGCATATGGGTAGACCAGAATTCTTTGATATGGACCCTACTTGGACCCTCCTAGGATCCTCCTGGGATCCAACCATGTGACATGTAACAGCCTACAGCATAGGGCTGAGGTTGAAACTGGATCCTCTTTTCAAATTTATGGATCAAATTAAAGTGCACATTTGACAAACATGCAGCTGGTTTTCTGTCAAGAGAATATTCTGTGATAAATTTTATCAATTATGAAAATATAAGTAATCTCAAAGGGGGTTCTGTTAGTTTAATTTCAGCATGTCGTGTGTGTGGTGAATCTTTAAAAATATATGTGATGGATGTGAAACTTTATATGTTGGCTTTAATCATATTGACACAGTGAAAGGAATTTCAGAAAATTACTTTTCCATTGCGATGATTAACATTGAGATATTCTATATCATTTAAGGTGACTTGGTATAATTTGAATATTAAATTAATATAGATTTTCTGTCATAAATTTGTTATCTGTGATAATAATACAAACTTCTTCATATTAGATTTTTCTATTCATAATAATTATTAAAATGCTTTAAATATTAAAATGAATGTCCTCAATCGTAGAGTTGTTATGCTTTATTATAACACAAACCTTTTCACGTTAAGGAAAAGGAAATCTGTGAAATAAATTACTTATTTAGAAAGCCTAAGATACAGAAATATGACGTTATAAAACTTTCAACTCGTCACAAATATTTTGACGAAATCTCTTTTGAAAGAAGCTAACGATAAAGACTTTTATGGAGAGAATGTGTGAAAGACTTCAATGAGAATAACTGCTGTTTTGTGAACTGGTAGTCATGTAACTTTTCATGTATTCTGGTTTAAAACTTTGTTTCTTGACATGTTATGTGAATAGCAAATGTAGATTGAAAGTAGTCAGCAGCTGGAACAGCGGAGAAGATATGGAATCTCTGGAGAGTATATGCTCTCCGGTGCTCTCCGTTCCACTGAACATGGAAAGGTTAACCCTTTCGTTGCTGGATTATACACAGGTCTTTAGGGCATATCCAGTTGCCTGTGGCACGGAAGGGGTTAACGTTGTACCAGAGATATAGCTGTCCCAAAAAATACTTGTAAGATTTACCACAGGCGATGAGAACCCAGATTATGCTATCCTCATATTTTTAAGAATGGATGAACTGACACGAGACATTCGTGATTAGATTTCTGTACTTACCGTGAGACATGGAGAAAATCTGTTATCGTTCTCTGTCATGTGAGATTCTTTTTTATCTGTTTTATGAAAATTGTGTATTTTAAAGCACCAATGGGCTTTCAGTTTGTTCTTTTGAACACTGTTAGATTACTAACCAAACAGGCGTCTATGGGTGAAATAAAGCCTACTTCTATCAAAAAACTAACCAAATGGTCCATAATAAAATCAAGATTTGACATCCATTATCTACCACATAATGTAGTATAGGTTGGAGTGGAATGTCTGCATATCTAGTATTTATTTATCCTTTGTTTATACGCATCAGCCCTGGCTCACAGGTATTACTGTCAACACAACTTTATAGTAGGTTATCCTCCCTCTATAAACAGATCACTAATACTGTTCAAAAACTGTGTAAAATGCCAATTCACTCACATTCCTAAACAGGTCACAGTTAACATTATTCTAGGCCTTCCTCCCCCCATAAGCAGATCACCACAGTACTGCTTAAATACAGTGCACAACCTATTAACCCTCTCCCTGCTGAAGGCGACTTAAGTTGCCTTATCACATGCAGAACTAGAACACTTTGATTTTATTCAGCAGGGAGAAGGTTAACACTTCCAATTCGCTCACTCACAATAACAGTTCTGTTTCCGAGTGCATACCTTCGAATTGAATGTAATTAAGTGCACCAATTTTAAACAAACCTCCAGGAATTAGCGCCAATGCAGCCAATGCTATAACCCACTGGCCCGCACCACGGCTGTACCCACAGCCTAATGCTATGAAAACATTGATTAAAAGGTGTAAACACGCTGTACCACATGCCTCCCACTACACTCTCTCTACGCTGATGAAAGTCAGTCCTGTGTTATGAGCCATTTTACAAATGAAAACACGGGATGTTTGTACATGTTGAACTTATTACTTGTCGTGTACACTGTGTAGTTTGTGCCAGTGATGCTATGGTTTGTGATACTGACCGATGATACTTTGTAGAATGTGTTACTATTATATAATGAGGCACTGTGGAATACTGGTTTAACAGTACTAGTGATACTGTAGTGTTGTGTTAATGGTACTGTATTGTTTATGTCAGCGACACTAATTTGTGTTACTTAGAGGCACTTTGGAACTTTGTAAGTTGATAGTCATCGTTTGTGTAGTTTGTTTGTGACACTGCTTAAGGTTTATTCCAATGACACTGTACTTTCTGTCGTCGTAAATTGGTGAAAAATTCCCACAGCTACACTAAACTCCATATTCACTCACTCACTGTACTTTCTGCTGAAATTAATATTATTGACACTGTATATTTTCTGGCAGTGCCACTGTAGTTTGTGTTTTGTGGGTGAAAGATTCCCGCAGCAATGTTAAACTCCATATTCACTCACTCACTCATTCATAGTAGTTTGTGTGGTTGGCTTGGTCGCTCTTTGTATGTAGGTTACGGTACTACTTTTCATCAATTATTCATATGTGTTACTAAACCACAGTGCCACTATATCATATACACCACATCGACATAGAGAATATACCCACAGTCGTAAAGGAAGACCTTCTATAGCTCAGAGTGATGGATGTAGCTGTCATTTGGCCCACATTCGTTGATGTGGGACAGAATTGATCGGGAGTGTTTCACTTTTATACATTCCGATCACGGCCAGCGAAATTACCACTTTCCTATCTGGTGCAAGTGATTTCAGAACCTTGTCAGAAATCATGCTGTTTTCTATCTGTGAGTTTCCATGGCAACTAGCAATAACCAGACCGAACTAATCTTAAATAGCAACTGTGGGTCTTCAAAGCCAATGTTCTAGTCCTGAAAGGACCAATGACTGATGGTGATTAGAACCATGTTACAAAGTTAATGTTACAAGGTCAAGTATGTTCTATGAAAATATCTAAGATAGCGTTGAGGTTCGCTGTTTCTCCTAAATGTCCAAATATGGCATCTTTTATTGAATGATTCAAATAGTTTTGTACCTATCATTATCTTCATTTAACACAATATGTTTGTAATATACGTTACTAAAGATTATTGTGATTGTAAATTGTTAGACGAAATAAACCGTTTCAGCAGACCTGAAGTAAGGAAACCGTTCCTGATAAGACCCAGACAGATGTACGTGAGATTAGTCTGTGATTTCAGATTTCCTAGAAATAATTTGACATCCAATGTCATTAATATGCTGTGCTTATGACAGGTATATTGACAAATCAATTGATAAAGATTCCATCTGACTGTAATTAATCCACTAAACGGCCCAAACAGTCGCATACACCATACACCCCGCTGCTTTTGACTTTGGTCGACCTTTAGATCAAATGAGAAACTGGCTGGATTTTCTGTGCTACTGGGTTTAGGGAATTGTCCATGCATCGATTTGCCGTTTTGGATCAGGCACAAAGTCAATGATCGATGAGATAGCAACAGAAGTAGGGAACTAGTTTACTGAAAAAGTGCTAGATCAGCTTATTTGAATTTAAAACGCTTTTCAAAGTTTTTTAAGTTTAATCATTGCTACCATTATTCTGAAATCACTTGACCATTAGGATATATTTCTTGACATTATTCAAATTGGTCGTTGTATTGGTGTTTTTACCAATATGATTGTGAGTATTGGGTCTAAAAGCTGAATATTGAATATACTTTAGCACTTAATTTGTATTTTAGATTCAGACAAGTGTATATTCCGATACATTATGCCTTTGGGGTTCTGTCTGGCACTGATGAAAGGTGAAGAAATATTCACTTTGCACGGTGGTTTATTTTCAAACTTTATAGATATTTACACAAGACAACAATGTTTGTACACTGAAGGGCAACATCTAAGCTCATCTGGCATCCCGAGTGTCTGTACATGAATTCCAAGGTTGAAACAGAGAAATGAAAATGGCTGCAAGCCCTGCATATTCTTCAGCCTCACTTTGACCCCCATCAAGGGCAGGTAATCCATCAGCACTCCATCATGTCGGCCACATCGCTCAGTGTTGGATGCACTGGCTGTTGAATGCAGGAACTGTTGACACAGTAACTCCATCTGCTTACCAGCATCATTACCTTCCATTAGTATTGAGTAAGACCTGAAACACTGTGGGCAGACAAACAGGGTCTGGAGTCTGTCTGGGTTGGAGTTATGTCCCTTGGGAAAGAAGGGAGACCACCGTGTAAACTTACAGAAGAAGATAAGGATAGGGTTCAGATGCAGATCTTTGTTTGTTGCATAAACGTATCCTATGCTTAGCAGAAATGTCACTAATGTTTTGACTACATATTGACGGTATTTCTATGGAATTTGATACATGTTAATGTCATTTGTGTGCACCGTGGGATGCAATGTAAACATTTCCTATACCTGATCTTATCAAATTGATCTTACCAGTATTTAACATTCATTTCCTTTTCTTCATTTGATATATTTTATCAGATAAAGATTTTTTCGGTAAAAATATTTGTAATAATTTATTTATTATTCTCGCAATTCACTGCAAGATTTAGGTAATCTTACATCCAGGAAAGGTATTCATTGAGCTATCTTATCAATCTTATAAATCTTATCTTATCTTTTCTTTTCTTTTTGTAAAACTCTTGTACATTGTAAGTAACCTTGCCTAAGTTTGTGTTAACTTCAAGTAGTCGTGTTTGATACAATGTTAAAAAACCACGCGGAATCTGTAAGCTAAAATCCAGTGTTCACTCAAGTACGACCAGACCACCGTGGGTCTATGTACACAGATCTTACTTTAATATCCAATTAACTGCAGCCGACGACAAATCTGCAGGAATCATTTCTCCATATAAAACACCCAATACCGGTTGCCCCGCCAGTAGCACGTGTAGACATCGCCAGCCGGTGTTTGATGAGTTGTCTTGATTTTCCTGGCCAGGTGATTTATCAAAAGGTGATGTAGATGCTAGCAGTCTGACAAACACCTAATATATTTATCCGAGGCTGGTATAAAGCGTATCATGATCACTAAAGGAGTAGGTTCACGTCGTCGCTGCACCATGTGTCGGTACGGAGAAGTACGCTGTACAAAGCAAGTAGAAGCATGGTAGAAGCGGTCTGGGAATACTCTCACACGGGTCCTACTTGTAACCGTAGCTCAGTTTATAGTCTATCCTTACAGAGCACTTCCTCCCCGCGATGCTACACCCAGATACTATTTTTAGTTTACATTTTTGGAATGTCCTGGTGCCTTTGAAAAGAGTCGGCGAATTAGTAAAAAAGTACAACATTGCTTTGTTCAGTTACATGTTTTTTTCTCTTCTCCAACCTGTTTTCTGAAGTATTTATATGATAATTTTTCTATTTTCTGTCGGACATCTGTTGAGGAACATATTCTGATCTAACTGTGCTTAGTATTTTCGGAATCCACAGCTCGTGTGCAGTGTTTTCGTTAGGAGCTGTGGGGAATCACAATTTCTGTCTTTTTTCCGTCTTTTTCTCACCCATAGGTCGACAATTTGATGATTTCGTGGGGGGTGTTGTTGCAAATGTGCTGATGTGCCAAAAGTGCCATCATAAGACACGAGAGATCGTCTGTGAACTTTCAGGAAAAATTGCCGTCTGCTTTGACTTTCGATAGTCTGGTCTGCCTTTGCTAGATCCTCCAACAGGTTTCTTACCTGAAAGATGGCAGCACCTTATTTTGGAAGCTGGCGGTGGTGGGGAGCAACTTGAAGGCCTGGCCCCGAGATTACGAAACTTTCTGAGCACAAAAACGTACTCAGACTATGACGTCACATGACGTTTTATGAACAAAATTCTGAGTTGAGTACGAAATCGTACTCAGAAATGTTTCGTAATCTCAGTGCCTGGTAGGGGGTAGGATTGGTATATGAAAAATTATATTCTTAAGTTTCTTGTAATCTTAATGGTTTTTGTTCCACACTCACATGAAAGAATTCTTGAAGTCTTGAGCTTGCATTTACCTCTCGCCTCACGCGTGGTTTAGAAAGGCAATTTGAGAATTCCCTCCATCCTATGTTGTGTTCTATGTACGTAACAGGTCAGATTATCACCTGCCGGTTCAATCATTTCATAACTCTTCTTCAAAGGAGGCTCATTTGTGTTTGTAAATTGTGCGTTTGAATGTCTTAACGCTATCAGCGCGTACCTGCAGTTTTTCGAGAGGTTACCACGTTCTATTGTACGGACGAAGGATGAACATTTTTCACTACGATAGTAAAACTCTTGACGAGTATTTTTTTATAATTAAATATTGGCTTCATGCATGTACCCACGGAGATATTCTCTTTCAAGTTGGAAGGTGTTATATTTGTGCACTAAGGGAGGTAAGCGCTGTAGGAGATAATTACGGCTAGATGATGACACGTATAACTCATTATTCACCAATGCTGGCTTGCTTTGCTTCAATTACCTGTATGGTAGATAAATATTATGGGCGGTATAATCACGAATGAACGATGCTTGTGATTATTATCTCGCTTATAACGTGGAACGATTCCAAATAAACTGCACTGCTCTCATATGCTTATATTACATATGTCTATATTCGCGGCATAACAGTATGCCTTTAAGGTGAAGATGTTGTTATTTTGTGTGTGTATGCGTGCCTTTAAATGTGAATTTTGTGTGACAGTATGCCTTTAACTATAACTTGTTCTTTTACAGTATGACAGTATGCCTTTAAATATGAATGTTGGTATTTTGTATGACAGTATGCCTTTAACTGTGACTTGTTCTTTTGCAGTATGACAGTATGCCTTTAAATATAAATGTTGGTATTTTGTATGCCTTTAAATGTAACTTGTTCTTTTGCAGTATGACAGTATGCCTTTAAGTGAGCCCGTTATTTACAATGTCTGTGTTTTGTTTTCAGGCTCACGTGGTGGCAGCGTTTGAGCAGAGCCTGTCAAATATGACCACTCGTCTGCAGATGTTGACGTCAACGGCTGAACAGAAGGTGGGAACCTTTCAAATTTATATACACATTACTTCAATATTAAAATACCAAGAATCCTAGTAATGTTATAAACAATATTTTACACACAAAAAAACTACATTATTATCTAAACATTCAATAATTTTAAAAATATAACAGAAAAGATAAATGCCATGCCATCTGCGTGACAGTGTGATTATTATTATTATTAATATTATTATTATTATTATTATTATTATTAATATTAGTAGTAATATATTGCGTATTCAGGTTTTGTGGTGGTCATTTCATATAACAAGATACAAATATGGTAATTACAACAAAATTTATATTATTATAAATGTATCATTCTATAATATAAGTAACCTGTAGAGAAAGAAGGCTATCTTATATAATATGATCATATTTAATATGGAGTAAAACATGTACAATTCCAGAGGAATGATAAAATCAAAGAGTTTCGTACCATTTGGCCGACCGTTAGCATCATTAGATTTTCTTTTGCATCTCGCGTGTTTGTTTAGGTTTTTTTCCCCCCAATTCCCCGAAACAATTCTATAAATAGGGGGCAAGTGCTGCAAGCAATGCGTATTATTCTTGTAAGTTGTCCAGTATTTGAGGTTAAACTATTCCCTAATGAGGCGTATCAGATGGAGCTGACGAAACCAGGCAAGGAAGAAC
Source organism: Lepetodrilus elevatus (assembly GCA_034780755.1). NCBI lineage: Eukaryota > Metazoa > Mollusca > Gastropoda > Lepetellida > Lepetodrilidae > Lepetodrilus > Lepetodrilus elevatus. The sequence continues at coordinate 5,895 of JAVCKZ010040003.1, read as the reverse complement.
ATTTGCTGTGATGTAGATTTGAATGTCTTCTTCAGAGATAAGCGCATAGGTGGGTTAGGGAGATGACGTAAACAGAAATGTTCCATTGTTTGTGTAGACAACACACAGTACAGGTGGTGCGTGAGACAATAGAGTGATTAGTAGTGGTGGGGGAAATAGTTTTCGATGCTTTCGTGAGTTGACTGGGTTTAGAGATTATGGAGTAAACCGAAGGGAGCCAAGTCTTTGCAAGAAAAAATAAAGATGGTAATCTCAGAACGAGGTCTTTGGGTGCAGTTCAGTGGTTAGTGTGTCGGACTACATTTTCAGAGGTCTTGAGTTTGAACCTGTTCACGGATGCTGAGAATTAATCTCTAAAGAAGTTATTTTTATAATGTAGTGATAAGATGCAATGATGAAGACCCCATCCTTCATTTGTCAGTGCTAGTAGGATGATGCTTGTAGTCAACCAAAACTGTAAAGTAAAATTAAATTTTACCATTTTTTTAAATTACAATATTATTTAACAAATTATGACTCTTCAAAGTATGAATTATTATCTAAATTTAAATACAATATTGGTTTGAAGTGTTATTTTGATGAAAATGTAACCTAAACTGGCTTAGCTTGCGCTTTAAAGGCTGTTTTCTTTATTGTAAGATGAGAATGTTTCTATAATACAATGATGTACCAGGGCCTTTCAGTTCCGTATTGCAAATAAATTCTGGTACCAAATCATAAGCTTCAGATAATTGCTTGTTGTGTCATCTGGATTTAGTTTCGTGCACAATTTTCCAACTGGTTGAGCAATTTTCAGTTGCTACACAATGTAAATATACACGAAAATACACCACGATCATATCTTGTTCTCTCTCTCATGTGAGAAACGGTCCGATCACGGAAAATATTGTTTACAGATATTGCAATGTGATATTAATATAACTACGGCAGGGTTAGTTATTTTGACCAACATTACATGCATTGCAGCCATATGATAATGTTTTAACAGTTGGGGAAATTTTCAGGAATATTTGTGTTATGAATGTTTACGGAATTTATCATTTCGTTCATCTAATTGCTCTTCTGTTATGTTGTATCAACAGGGTACTGTCGGTGCAAATGTACTCTACCTTAGTTTTGTGTGCAAATGTTTAGGGTAATGTCATGGGCTTGCATCAATATTAGAGCAAAAACCCAGATGGCTTTTACATGGAGTTTGATAAAGAAAACAGTCTGTTTCATGTACGAGAGATTTACAGGGTCTTCGATAAACACACCAGACTTTTATTTGTTGACGCTGTGTACAGTAACATATTGATGAATTATTTTGGGATAAATATATACCAATTGAGACTCGTGATACGAAGATGGTAATGCCAGACTAGGGCGTAGTCTCTTCGTCATTTACAACGTTTTGTTTTTAAATGTCCATTTTCAAGTTTACATTGTCGTCTAAATTAGAGGTTCTGTATACCATAAAAAAAATTAAAAAAAACATTAAATGAACATGCATTGTAGTACCACAGATAAATGTACAAAAGATATTGACACAATTGGTCCTAAAAATCTGCTAAGGACAGGTTTGAAAATATATTCATGTAATTCTTCAGTTTTGGCAATCGTTCTGAGAGTTTCAGGGTTTAAAATGCAGTATTTCTATTTTTTTGCCATTGACTGATTAGATGAAGATATATTTTATTACGGTAGCACAGATACCTTGTATTAAAGGCACACATGGTGTTAAACTTCTTCAAATTACAGAATTGTAATACTCGAGATATAAATCCTCAGTTCTGGCAATAATTCACCGAAGTGCAAATAAATGTTTTCGGAAGTGCCTGAAGATAAAATAGTTGGTGTATTACCATAGGTGTTTGGATTTACAATAACATGTGAGGAAAACCTGAGAAGAAACATGAAAACTTGCTATTTCGAGTTTATGAGAAACTCAATCTATGTTCAGGCTCACTTAAGATAAGATACTGTATGTAGTGAATGATGAATATATTTAGAATGGTTGCAAATCAACCGATGTGTTTTGGAATCGTGGACCAGTGAGTCATTCAACCTCCAAATTCCGCTTCCAAATGTCGGCACTCGAATGCAAACCAGCAAATTGAACAAAGCAAGGGAGATCATCCACTTTAAGCGCAGAGCGATAACCATCGGACATGTTTGAAAACATGGGAGTTATTTGGGAGGTCATTTTGCGGAACCATGTTGCGATCGATTACTTTATATGCATTCGATCAATCTACCCATGAATCTATCTTGCTGTGTGTAGCCGTTCAAAACATTTTTTAATTGTAACGTGTTTGGTCAGTATTATGCAATTATATAATTTTGTTGATTTTTTTTCTCAGGATTCCGAATTGAACGATCTTCGTCAGACGATTGAAGCACTGAAGCGACAGAGTGGACTGAGTATTCAGGAAAATATCGTCAGTCCAAACGTCGGCCGAAGACACACATCGCCTGCAGCAGGCATGGGGATGAAGGACATGCACGGTAATATTTACCTGACAACTTTATTTAACATAGTGATATTTACCTGACAACTGTATGCACCACAGTAATATGGTATTAAACCTTTGAGTTAAATATTGTAAAATTTACCTGACAACTGTAAACATGTAAAGATTTACCTGACAATATTAAGTATGGTAAGATTTACCTAAAAACTATACATTATAAGATTTACTTTGTAAAATTGGGAGTCGTCGCCTATGGGTGAGATATTCCCGCCGCGACGTAAAACATTAATTCAATCAATCAATTGTAACATTGTAAATTAATGTAGTAAGATTTACATGTCAACTGTAAACATCATAAAGATTTACTGACAACTCTAAAAATGGTAAAACTTTCCATCTATTAAGAGCTAATTTATACATAGTTATTCAGTATGTTTTTAAAGTATGTTTAAAAAAAAACGCTAACCGTTTATCCCATCTCTCTGCTCGATTATGAATAGTAGATTATTAAAATAACATTGCAGACATTGGCTCGCAGTGTCCGTTACTGTCAAGTAATCTGATTTAATGTTAATTTGTTTGGCGCGTACATCTGGCTTTGAAACGTCCCGCGTGTCTCAATAATGTCTGTACCATTTTGCGTAATTCAACATTCGTATAATCATGTCTTCTCCATCTTCTATGGACTGGCAACATCCATAAAATTAGTTTTATGTGTGTAAGAAACACATTGCCTTGCTTTACTGCGTAAAGATAAATATTTGGAAATTGAAAGAAATGTTGACATGCTGAGTGGCACTCGGGGTTGAAAGGATCGAGTTTCACCTTGGGGAGCTAATAGGGTGTAAAGCAAATTATTTTTGTAATGAGTGGATTATATACCTTACATTCTGTTCCGTATTTTGTGAAAACACTTCCATCCAGACCCCTGCGACGAGAAAACATCTGTCGTACAGCGCAGAACTCGTCTACAAATTGTAGGGGTATTTTCGGACTCAAAGAATTGACACAATTGATAAAGTGGATCCGTGTTGTAAAAGTTGGCAAGAAAATAGCATCTCCTTTGCTGCCAGTTCTTCAATAACTTAATGTAGATAAACTATTTGGGAGGCAACTGATTTGGATTATTGCCAATAATTATATCAACATGGCTTCTTGATCGGGCATTTCCCAGCTGCCATCTTGTTTTTCTTTCTTAGAATAGCAAAGCATAGTGGCAAGCCATATCGCTGGGAGATAAATGTCTGTCTAATAGTTTTATTACTACAAATTACATCAGCAAACTGATCTGAAATTAATCTGATATATAAATAGATGAAAATGCGATAATATGGATCGTATGTCTGGTGAAAAAATCAAATCCGTAAAACTTAATAAAACGCCAGTAGGTAATTCAATTATTTAGTTTTCACTTTGAAGAGTAATATTATGGAAGTTATAATGTAAGTTATACATGTTATGGGCTTTAATGGAGGTGATGGTAAGTTATACATGTTATGGGCTTCATTGGAGGTGGTCTGAATATTGCACAGATGTTAGATGTTCAAATTTCAAAAGCTCGAATCCATACCTATTTTTTTCGTATTTTATGTGGGAAGATAGCGTTGAAATGTCTGCATACAAAGCTACACAACCTGTACACATAGTACAAACAGCCTACTTATTACTGGTTATCATCCCACTATAAACAGACTTTGCTGGCATCACTGACATATTACATGGAAAACTGTTTTAAAAATCCAAACTCCCATACATTACCGTTCAATAAAATAAATAAATTGTTCTGTTACATTGCAATGCTTTACCTTGATATTATTCAAATCTTGAACGATACATTTCTTGATATTTTAATTTTAAGCTAGGATCATGCTTGAAATACAGTACATAATTTCATACTACATCATGTACCATTAAATAAAATTAATATATTTTCGCTTTGTAGGTTACTTAGGAGATAAACGGTTCCTATTGCAAATTTTCCATGAGGTTATCGTGATTCACCAGCTGGGAATTTCATTGAACACCGACGGCGTCAGCATTTGATGATTTAATGAATTTCAAACCAGAGCTACGTATGCATGAAACGCGTGATTTTACGTACATATACTGATGGAATTTATTTTGTGCACAGGTGACGGAAGCCATATAATACGTCAGATGTCATCGGACAGTATGTCCAGTATCAACAGTCTGTCCAGCGCCTGTAGCGTGGCTAGTCAGCAGTCCGCGCTCACGGACAGCGAAATCGGCAAGAATGGGCGCAAGAATAAAAAGAAGGGATGGGTAAGTCCATATGAATTCATTTTATCCTTTCTCAGATGCTGAATTAACTTAACCCGTAATCTGCTGGATTAGGCACACGCACAACTCTTTAACCCTCTGCCTGCTGAAGGCAACTTAACTTGCCTGATCACATGCAGGAATAGAACACTGATTTTATTCAGCAGGGAGAGGGTTAAGACATGATTTAACTTGACCCGTAATCTGCTGGATTAGGCATACGCACAGCTCTTTAACCCTCTCCCTGCTGAAGGCGACTTAAGTTGCCTGGTCACATGCAGGAATAGAACACTTTGATTTTATTCAGCAGGGAGAGGGTTAAGACATCCCCGGTTGCCCCCAGCACGGCGAGAGTTAAAGGCATACAATCACTAGTGACAAAAATTAGGATTGGCAGGTTTCATGATTGTGCTAGAAATGTGTAAAGTACCGTGGGAAAGAGTGATTCACTAGTTTGCACCTTTCCTGAGATTTCCTTTCATCAGGGGTTCATTCAGTATAACAAACTATGATCTAGTAATGGCATTACCATCAACATCGTAACACGTTACATAAATAGTTATTGTTGACGGAAGATTCGCTCTGCAGAATGGCCACGTTCGGAGGGGTCATGTTTCTTTTCCTTTGCCCCGTAAATCTCTCAACTTTCGCACCTTCTTACTGGAAAGCAATTGTCGATTAGCGAGCTCAATTTTATATGCATAATTATTAGTACGCTGCTTGACGGGAATGTGGCACGAGTTGCGTGTAAATGTTTTCCGGTGTCTGTCAGTGTAACCTAGTGCAGCTGCATTGGACTAAATGGCAGAAGGATGTGATATACGAGATAGTAATAATAAAAAAGAAATATCTGGCAGACTTTTTTTTTATTGATAAATGATGAGGAATAAGATGAGGTACGTATTATACCTGGTAACACAAATTGGAAATCTAAGAAATAATCAAATTGTGAGGAATTTACTTTGGCACCTAAACGCACCTGGATAATTTTCATCCATCGTTAACTCGAGCCCAACCACACTGCAATTGAATTCCAGTGTTGTATTTTGATGTGAACTTGTTGGGAGATATTTGTAGCGTTTCCTTTTGCCAGCTGTTACATCTTGGGTTAACATTGCATTGGTTTCGGATATCGCGGATTGTGCCACCGAAGTGCAGCTGG
>JAVCKZ010039892.1:0-19149 GCA_034780755.1 Lepetodrilus elevatus | reverse complement strand
TAGAAGCAGTCGACGAATCAAATGTTTCATTCAGCGATTCGGATGTATCTACCAATAGGCTACTCCACGAAAGATCAGAACTGCCAATGCTAATTTATCAAGTTTTACATACTCATTTGCTATTGTATTTTATTAATAAAATTCCATTTTACGTTAGACTATGATCATGCAATATGGTTCTCCGGCAATTTTCATTTTCACTGGATTGATTTACATGGCATTGATCATGTTAAATAAAAACAATAATTGTTAATTCTGACTTCATTTTATTCTTAATGGAGGCATGTGATATACTACGGTTACAGGTTCCAATCCCGCCCCGGGGTCAATCCCGGGAGCCAATGTACCGGCAACAATGTTCGCGAAAGTTACCTTTCTGACGTGAAATTGATAGGATACACTGTTTGTAGAGTGGCAATACAGTGTCAGTTATCATGCTTGGTCTTGTCAGTACCAGCCGTTGCTCGCAGGTTTACTGCAACATTCAACGTTACGGGTGTTGCGGGTTTCCTCCTGCCCTAAACTGACAAGACTTAGTCGTAATATTAGTGAAATATTTTAGAAAGCGACTCTAAACCCAAATGTAAAACAAAACCACAAAACAAACTATGCTCATACTGGTCTCCGCCAGAGAGTTGGATTCACAATCGAGAAAGTCGTGTTCGAATCCCAGGATTGACACATCCTCTTCAATACGGTCAATGGTGAGATAGATAGTTTGTGTCGATGATTACTGGTATATGGAACCACAGAATGACAATACTGAATGAATATCAATTTGTATTTCAACATCTCCACTGTTGAACGTTTGCATTGAAAGGGTATATCATATTATATACAACTGTACACAGATAGCTAAGGATGTTAACAACATACTGCTTATTGCTCATTTCCATACTGTAAGTCTGTAGTCTTCAAAATGTCAGGCTACTAATTTAAGCATAAGCTTAAAACATCAATCATGTCTATTCCCAAACGTTTTATGGGCAGAATTCATGGGTTTATGGATGGAATCATCTGAAATTGAAATTAACGTATTGATAATTGTTATGACATGACAGTTTAAATAAACATATGTTGTAAAAATCTATAGTTGCGTATGTGGGACTTGGTTGACAGTAGCAGTACATGTAACTACCAGTACAGTACACAAATATTAATTTTAAACTACCAGTACAGTCGCGTTGCGACTACCATATAAGCGTACAGTGTGTATTATATGTGATATTTACTAAATACGATACTTATAGTAACTAATCAACGTAGCGATAGTGCTCTTTATAACATACTTATTATTGTGTATGAGCACAATATATATAGATATGTTGAAATATAGATACAAGTGATAAACGTAGCAAAATCGGTGAAAATATGCGCATGATATTGAAGCCTCATTTCAATGAACCAAATATGTTGATCAAAATACTAGCAAGACAATTGATCGATTAAAATATGTACTAGACTGTCTTACCATTTACTGGACAGCAAAAACCTGCCGAAATATGTTATATTTATGCTATATTTACCACCAGAAGGTACCGCACCTCTCTCCGAGTTGACTGTACACGACAGAAATGGGAGTCGCTTAATGCAACTTCCGGTTTGGTGTGTACAGGGGTTCCCTACGGTGTATAAGTAATGTTGGATAACAACAATATCTAAACACCTAATAGTAACTAAAGCAATTTATGTTTATATGTAAGATAACTATTGTACCTCATTTGCCCTGTTACCATCTTCATATGTATACCTGCTATGGTGACAATTAATGAGTGAAATTGACAAGCCCATGCAAATCTCTCACATTATAACCGATGCATCTCAGACCCTTTAACAGATGATAAAATATATTTCTCATTTTCCTGCATGTCATAATGTAGTAAATTTTGTACAATAGCATGGTTACTGTTACATTTCTACTTTGATATATTTCCATAGGTTACATTTGAAATTTAAATGCTTTAAATTTATTTATGCTATTTAATTTTAACTTGCAGTGGGGACACGCTCATCAAGATACTCCGAAGGTTATGGAGACGAAGAAGACTCAGATTGAAAGAAGTGGCAGACAGCTACGTACCTCACAGACTTAGTCATATCTCCTGTATCCACCTCAGTCATCTATGCACGCAAAGTTAAAATACTGTAAATCATGAAATTAACGCGAGCAGAATATTAATGCGAAAAATGCGACACCGTATTGTCGCATTTAATTGCTGCGCATTAAAGGTAAAACTGGTGAATAAACATACATGGCCGTTCCCATTTTATTGGTGTCGCATTTACGTCTAAAATCTAGAGGTCGCATTAAATTAGTGACGCATTAATTTCGTGATTTACAGTAGTCTACGCATGCCTTGTATTCCAACCATGTTTATAGAATACAGTCTGAGTATTTTGCTTATATCAAGAAACTGACGAGTACATACAAAACCCAAATTTACATACTTGGCTGAAACTGGCTTGCTTACTGCTTTTGGGGAATATTTAAAATGTTTGATATTCATCTGTAATAACTAAGATTCCTCAGTATGGTTATTGTCTTGCTAGCATTTCCATAGATTATATATTTTTATCAAGCATGACTTCATCAGTTATGTACAGTATTATATTAATCATACAGTTAATTATGTATAGTATTTAAACTCCTATTGAAATGCTTACCAAAGCCCACTATTTTTATGTATTTTTATAGATGAGGTTATAACTACATCTACTATTATCATTGATTATCTTTTTGTATTTAGTTGAAAATAATATATTCTTCTACATCACAGGACGCGGGATGCATTATTCTTCACAGCTGAAATAGAATAGGCCATGCATCCCAAACAATGTCTGGGAAATTTGTAGAGTTTTAGTATTTATAGTAGTTTTCCCCATGATATTTTGTAACAATAACAGCTTTACCGTAATTTCAGGCTACATTAAAAAATATTATTTTAAAGGTGATGCAGGCCATCTACTACTGTAAACCACAATCTATTTATAGAGCTTGTCAAATCAGTGTATTATGGTGGTGTTCTTTACTGAAATGTGTTCAGGCCTATATAGTCTCTACTGTTAACCCCTCTCTGCTGGTGTAATCACAATTGTGTAGCAGCTCTGGTTTCAGCCAGCAGGCAAGTGGTTAATATCAAGTGTATCTCCAAATTCAAGATATAAATATCGATATCCAAATATTTTAATATATATGCAGGTAAATGCTTCGATACCAAATATATCTCAGAAATTACATTTTATTTTTCTCTGCTAATCTATAAGCAGTTTTCTCCAGAATTCTTTTTTCTAGGCCACGTTTAGTGGATAGGAACTTCTATATTCATGTTCAAATTGTTTTCACTTGGATTAGTGCACCAAATCCATGTGTCTCCAAAACTGTTTTATTAGAGCATGCATTATATGAACTATAAAGGTGCTCCCACTCAACAATACCGTAAATATTACTTCCCCTTTGCTCAATGTTGTTCTATTGTGGCTCAGAGTTCCTTGTATTAATATTTTACGACTTTCATGGTCAGAGTTATTTCCCTGGTATACTTTGATGCTCATAGTGTGGTCAGGTATGGATGAACAATTCCTGCTATGACGTAAAACAATAAATCGTTTGTTGATCAGGATGCTTTACCTTAAGTACTTGTAGACATTCCTTGTGCCGGTATGTAGAACCAGTACAGCAATATAATGGCATGTACTCCATTTTCTTTGGTGCACTTTGGCAAGTTTTCTTCACAATATGATATTATATCAAGTCTGCTTAGCTTGGTTACTTTAGGTTTTCTTGGTGATTGAGCTTCCAGTGAACAATGGTATCAAATGAATTTTTAGTAATGTTGAATAGATCGCGACACAGTTGGTGAACCATCGTCATTAAATGGTATAATATTATTGCTGTTGGGAATCTTTCTATACAAGTGCTTTCATTTCAAGCATGTTCCATCCCTTCACCCCACACATCCAACCACACCCATTCCCCCTGGTGATACTGTAAAACCATTGGCAATATTTATGTTTTATATTAAAAGTGTACATATTGTATATTTTTATATAGCATGTCTTACGTATCTTGCAATGTACACGTCATAAATCAATAAAATTATATCATTGATATGGATAATAGTGACTTGTCTTCATGTCATTTTTGTATGCGTATGGGTGAAATATTCTCGTAGTAGTAAGGCATTCAATCATGTCCTTTTAATTTTTGGGAACTCACTTTGTGAGAGGAAGACTCTCTGTAATGATTTTTCTAAATACTTTTAACTCAATAGAAACGTAATGGCTACCATATCTAATTTCAGAATTCTTTAAATGACAAGTGAATGCATTGTGCTCAATAAACATGTATAGCAAATAAGCAAATCTGGGCTTGTTTTTTTTACACAACATGTTGAACTAAACGCTAAATGATGCAATATTAATCGAAAGGTTTTGTGTGTGTGTGTATTCCAAAAATGCTCGTATTTCTACACCTGGGTATTATTTCTCGAAGCTCTCGTATATACACTATTAGACCATATCCTTCTCGTAAGAGCACAATCCGTATGTATTGGAGATCGCTATGAGAGTCCTTGTACCCTGGCACCGATATCATGACTCGGCCTGCTATATGGGACATGGAAAAGAAAAGGCAAAATATTCTGCATGTACACAGTCATTAAGGCCGTGATTGATTGGCGTCTTCTCGTTTTGGTAGAAGTGATTCTAGGAAGAGATTTTCACCTACGCACCCCTGCTATGGAGGTGGAGCACAGGAATTTGTCTGCCGGAAAAAGAAGACATCTTCTGACACAAAACGATTGGCAAGAAACCGTCTTCTAGATGGACAGATAATACAATTGGATATTTCACTTTGGTAGTTCTTTATTCTGCAATTCCTTAGAATATGAACATAAATTTTAATTTCATATAACATCTTCAATGCAACAACTGGTCGAATGGCGTCATCTGTCTGACATATCCTGTGGGTGCAGCAAGATGACGTTCTTGGTGCCTGCACCAAGACATATCAGAGTCTGAATGTCAACAAGTAATGAAAAGAAAGCAATTGTAATCCAAAAGAAATGTTTGATCATATAATTCATATAGAACATGAGTTCTTCCTAAAGTGTGCATATATGCAAGCTATTGAGATGTAGACCTATGAGAGGTCATGCAAGGCTGAATAGGCTGCACAACAATAGAAACTAAATGAGAAATGGAGACGTCACTTCTAGCATGCAGCCAACAGAATTAATTAGTACGCGCTTGAACCCCACTTCCAACAGTGTAAAACAACGGCAATGAGTTGGAAATCCACTGCAGGCTTACTGTATACAATGAATATAGAAGGAAAGCAAAGTTGTGCCTGTATCGTTGTCAGAACAACATGGCAATCTTAGTAAGAGCATATATGAATGAATTAAGTGATTTATGTCACAGTGGGAATATTTCACCCCTACGAAATATACAGTAGACATCGCATATAACGTACTAATTGGGACCGGCTATTTTTGTCTGTTATATGCAAAGTCCATTATACGGATATCTCGTAATTAACGTTAGACGGGACCGTGACTTCCAGATTCAGTACGTTATAGGCAAGTGTCCGGTTTACGCGAGGCCGTTATATGCGAGGTCTACTGTAGTTGTAATAAAGTAGTGTTGCCGATTTGGAAAGAGTTTTCATCAAAAAAAATATTGTTAACAATATATGCCCTCCTTCTGCTTTTAGAGGCATCATTTACCTAGCAACGGATCCACTAACTGAATTTTAATCGAGACCATGCATAGCAGATTACGATATTACTGGGCGGTTTGCAATGTTTCTGGTGAATAACAAAATATCAATAATCTGTCTTCCAAAATGCTGTGAAGCAATTTAATTAACGTGTCAACATCTAATAACAAAATTAGAACGTTCATAAAGCAACAATTCAGTCAATTGAAAGTATGTGATGGAGAGAAAAACCTTGTTGCTTGCACTTGAAGAGTTGATCATAATGAATCTTGGTAGCATGTTAGGTGTTTGGACAAGCCAATAAGAAAAATATAATATAATATGGAGTTAAATTTACAGTTATGAACATAATTGAACAGTGGAATATACTTGTAACGCAGGACACATCACAACACAACACATGAACTATAGGAGAAGTATTAACACATTAACTCTTTCCATGCTGGAGGCAACCCAAGATGCCCTAAACAGCAGTGCATGCCTAATCCAGCAGGGAGAGTGTTAACAAAAACATTTTTTCTTGGACTTCTCAAAGCATTGAAACAATGCTATATTGTATTGACCTTTTAATTGATTTCGATACAAATGTCGATGATCTTTGCTTACATTGAGTGAGTACCGTACTATACCTATTTTTTTCTGTTTTCATATGTGCGACAATAAGCCTCACTCTTCAGGGAATATGGACCAGGACTAGGCCAACATTTATCTTGTATCCGGATGATCTATTACAAACATAACGATAACATGGTTTCCAATTTCAATGACATTCAAAAAATAAATTTGGAAAATGAATGAATTCGAAATATACAGTTTGAAATGATATCATGTTTACCTGTTCTTAAAGTATTTCAGAATTATCCGCAATTTCAACATGAGTACCGGTAATCACATTAGACAACTTGCAGGATAAACAATACAATTGTATCAAACAATTAAACCACTACCGTATCTTCATTCTTAAATGTACTCGGTAACTATTTCAAGAAAATGTCAAACAAAATACTTGAGCAAGTCAGAAAAATAAAATATCTGAACATACTGGAATATTATCTTTATCTATATTTACAAACTTCAAATATACAATTCATCCTAATCAATACGATTTATTAATAGCAAATATCTTTAAATTATTTATTATCTAAGTCACACACATAATTAACAATGTCAACATTATCACATGTAATAACAATTGGGTTGGGTGAGTGAGTGAATATGGAGTTTAACGTCGCTGTGGGAATCTTTCACCCATTTGCGACAAAATTTGGTTTGGATGCTTAACCCTCTCCCTGCTGGATTAGTCACAGGCACTGCTCTTTTGGGAATCTTCAGTTCCCTTCAGCATGGAGAGAGTTAAACTAGACACCAAAGAATTCATCGACTAGTGCCATCTTAATCCGACTGCCAGTCAGCTAACATCACTGTAAGTAATCATACCATATGACCATGTATTTAATGATGTTTTAGCTATGAAATACATACTCAACAAAATAAATTAAGGACTAGCAGATATTTTCTTGGGAAGCTTTCTACCAACTCGGCTTTAGGAACCTAGTGTTATTCTATTCTTCTTCATTTGTATGCAAGTTCTTGAAGAGTACATGGATCCTGTAAATGTTTGGAAATTTGTCTTTGTTGAAATTATATATAGCTAAATTTATACATCCAAAAATGCTCCTGGCCCGTAAATAATGCTGTTGAGTATATATTATATACTAGTATATATTAACCTTATTCCTGCTGGAGTGATCAGCATATGCCCTGTGTAGTAGTGATTATGATTTAATACCCAACAACCAACACACCACACACTAGCACTCGCGTAGCTATTTAGCAAGGTATAGATAAGATAGGAAAGTGCAATGGTTTCTTAGTGAATACAAGAGCATTGGGAAACACTACCCAGATATATTATCTGTCTGTTGAGGAAGTCAAGTATTTCCAATGGATAGTAACTTACTGTCTATGGGAATTAGTGTTGGATTGATTGACACATGTTATGATTGTCGATTGTCAATCAAGAACATGCATATTCATGTATTCTTGAAATTAGACAATTAACATTCATTTAATGTCAATAGATACTGTTGTGACTGCATATACTAGTATGTAACTGCAGATACAATAATACTAGTAATTGATTTATATAGAAACCTATCGATCAGATTGTTTTCTACCAATATCCAGCACTAATGACAATCATAATTAATACACTGAAAATAATCATATGCTTTGTAGAATAGTAGTTGCATTGTAATTGATGTCTACAATAAGAGAAATGCTCAAGATAAGTAGTTAGTTGTAAATATGGGATAACTAGAAGTTACTTAATGCATTGTGCAGGAATTGAAGAAAATACTTATGTGGGAATTACATAAAAAGAAATGCAGTAAAAATTCAAATGGCATAGTCGTTCACAGAATGAGGGCCACACACATTTCTATACAAGACATTGCTTATAGATGTGTCTTTGAAAAGTGTAACAAGTGACAACCATAAGGACAGAGAAAGTCCACATTAATTGTGTGTTCCTCATCACTATAACACAGTATGTAGTCTCAATCACAAGTCTACACCCCGACACAAACATATATACAGAACCTTTTGATTTACTTTAGTTCTTGCCACCTTTATTACATTTACATCATGGGTACGGTAGTAACATTTTGTTATGTTTATAAGCAGAATATGTATCTTCCTCTTATATACAATATTACATAGTATAGTGCTATTAGTAAACAACCTGAACAACAATTGGCAAAATTTGAACATACAACATATATTATTTCATTTACTAGTTAAATTAAATACTAGTAGCTGAATAGCATTTAACAGTTAATAAATCCCTATTGTAGAGTATTCTGGAATAATTTCAAAATCGAAAGAAATTGTATTTCATTATTACGGTTTTATCACTGACGTACAAATGCTGGGTGATGATATAGAGCAACAAGTAGCTGATATGCCGAGATGAGGGGTAGGAGTTTCCCCATCAGGAGATCAACGAGCGTCATCACCAACAGCAGCAAGCACAACCTCGACAACCCTCAAAAGTTAATTCATGAAATATAACATCTGTCTTTAAAACCACCCACAATTTCCTACTGGAAATGTCTTCCCACTGAACAATTAACGTTCAACAGAGACTGGTTAGTACAGAGAAAAGGTTTAGTGAGAGTGCTTCACGACCATGACACTATCTGCATTGACCTGTTATTTTCTTAAATCGTATGAACTGCCTTCTTTCAAAACAATAATTTGATTGTGGGCCAAGTATGGTTTAGTATTTGTACATACTGTAGTGTGAAGGTTTATTGGGATTGGTCTAACGGTGTGAACACAAAGCAAGAACAAGGAGACATTACCGTGCCTCTATGACCAAATTCAATCACATTTAACCCTCTCTATGCTGAAGACAGCTGTAGATGCCCCAAAGAAGAGCGTCTATGCCTAATCCAGCAGGGAAAGTATTGAAGTGTATGGTATGTTAGTATTCAAATCTAAAATCTATGACAGGCCTTTTTATTTCTTTCAAAAGGATATAATTACTTATAACAGAATTGAACGAAATGCGAAAGATTCAAAAATGAATAAAATTCTAACACATGGTAGATGTTATTGTGACAATTGAACATGGAAACTGATATATAATTGATTTTCTCAACAAGGTCAAGGTCATATCTCATAATGCATGTGACCCCTGGAGGTCACATCCTATATATAGTGAATGTTCAGCTCAGCAAGCAGCATGGCAAGTATAGTAAGCACACAGAACTCTGTGCAGATGAGTTACATATCAGTATCATTGCATTCATACAGTAACTATTCAAAGTTTATATCAAACATACCACACTAAAAGGGTGTGAATATCGACGTGAAACAATGCATCTCCAATACATAAACAAACTGGTGAATATTCTGTGTTATTGTACACAATGAATTAAGTTAGTACATAAAGTCGTAGTATATACATAATTCAACAAACGTGGCAGACTTTATGGCAAAACTGTACAGCATGTAAACAGGGGAGTCTATGTAGTAGACCACAGTGTGAATATCTTAGGAACTGATAGGAATCAGTAGTAGAAGTATTCCAAAGGAAGAGAACCTAATGTAAACACAACAAATCTATTTGACAATGTTCATGTCATAGTAAAGAGAAATAAATCAAAGTAATTAATTAAAACGTTCAGCACAATGTGTAAAGTGCATGTTTAGAAACTTGCAAAAGGTTTTTGAAAATTTAGTTTTCCTTCTCCAATGTACAAGCCTTAACCCTCTCCCTGCTGAAGGCAACCAAAGATGCCCTAATGAGCAGCGTTTTTGCCTAATCCAGCAGGTAGAGGGTTAATATACTCTTATCTTTTACATTATCGGCTTTTAATGATATAACAAGTACATACACTGTAGCCGTAAGCTAGCATGCCGTAATAAGAACAGATAAATTGAAGGGAGTAAACAAGATTAATTATTATATATTTCAAATATTGAATCTGATACGCTACCGTGAATACTGGTTATATTTCAGTAATGAAACCTGATTCAATATACAATATTGCATACATATGTTTATAGGAACATTGAGATATATTTATGCCCAGTTAATGAGAGCAATGTCTGTAAGAGCAGAACACTAACAGAAGTATTATATAGGTCTACAGTTGGTAATAAACGGCTCATTGTATAGAAAGAAAGAGACAAGAATATGAACTTCTGAATAAACTAAACACAACTGAGACGAATCATGAAGCTATGTCGAAATGGTAAACATTTAAAGGGAGCATAAATTTTGAGAAATGAACAAGACTTTTTAATTTATCAGAGAATCACATATTCATGTGTGCGCACGCATACACACACACACGCGCGTGCACATGCACACACACACACACACACACACACACACACACACGTATACATCATTACAGAAAGTCACTTCAGCATTCCGTACTTCTTTCATTTCCATATCTAACTGTTCTTTACTTTCAAACATATAAGTGTACTACTATTTCGGGTAGTACTATTAGGTACTATATTTTCTATTTGCTTCAGCAACAAAAAATATGAAGCACTAAATAGATTGAAAACTAATATTAAGAATACTTGGAGCCAGTGTTACAATGATTATTTTCTTTCCTCATTTATAAATGTTCATGTAATTTTTGTATCCTTCCTATTCATAAAAAAAAATAAAAAAATAAAATAATGTGTTTCATAACACCAAAGACACAACTTTAAAAAAAGTATATTTTATTATGTATTTAAGAGAACCTTTGCATCTGTCTATCATTGATTTATGAGCAGTTCAGTAAAGGCGACTTTTACTGTATATATATTTCAGCAATCTATTTGTAAAACTGGCAACAAGGAAACCTATTGAGAACAACTGACAGTATACTAAAAACAACAAATGAGTAACAAAATCAGGACATTTGTAATTTGAGGTATTTCATTAAATTTAAAATGCTGACCTGTACTAATTAAGTAAGATAAACAAAACAGGTTGGTTTTCTTCCAAAAATATCACTAACAGTAAGGATTTTCTACTCCATCTTCATCTGGAGTTACTTCCCCTTGCGAAATTCCTCATCTCAGAAGCAAATGCTTGTTTACGTTCTGAAGAGCTACAGGAAGTTAAAGAAGACCTTGGTGCACGTGCACTCCTCACAGCATTCAGCTTAACGAGTTATCACAAAGTTCTCCATCAGCAACTGGTAGCAGCCACACACACACTCAGCTTACTCTTTTGATTCACACCTGAAATAGTACACAGGAAATTTCAAAATGTATAATATCATAAATCAGAATGAAAGAATAAATCAGTACAAAATCCTTGGCTTGGGACCATTAAAAACCTGCATTTTTGACTGTACAAGAATGACCCCTATAATTTATTGTAGAGGGAAATATTTTTTATTTCGAATCGTTATTAGTAAAAAGTGCAATTTGGGTCGTAATTTGGTGTTGTGGGTCATTTTGACTCTCTAATCTGCAGGACTACATACTATAAATAAATAACTAATCGGTAATTTCAACAAGGGGAGATAATCATTATTAGTCGACTTACCCATGGTTGTTGTCAATGGCAGGTAACAAGCTGCAATAGTACAAGCAAGGTGTGAGTCAACACAATGTAAAATCACCACTAAAACTAAGCATATGTATGTAAAAACCTTGTTTTTTCATTCACTTTTGCAAATTAAATGAATTTTTAAATTATTTGATGCACCCTATTGTTTGAATAGTTTTAACATTGAATTATTCTGAGTGAGTGAGTGAATATGGAGTTTAACGTTTCTGCGGGAATCTTTCACCCATTTGCGATGGAATTACTTTGAATACATGACAGAAATATATGTGAGTACTTACCAATAATCACTCACTTCTCCCTCTCCAACTCTTCATATATTCGATCAAAACAGTCACTCATGTAATAATTCTGGAAATAAAATATAATAAAGTCAATCAACAAGAACAGTTCATCTTTACTATTACACTTCAGAGCAAATATTATCTTAGCTTACTGGAAAACATGTTGGTCATTCTTCATGTAAACTATACAGGACAGTAACACTTACATATTGGGTAAATATTTTCACAATTCTTGGTTTCTTGCCAGGGCGATCATATTCAAAGTTGAATGACATCCCCTCTTCGTCCACCTCATACGAGCGTACGTCTTTCCACGAGAACTCTATGACTTGTGACTATAACAAAGGCACAATTAGCTTCACAGGGAATTAGCTTCACAGAACAAACATCTCTTACTTTTTCTCTCTCTATTTTTTTTTAATTGGGGTTTAGAGTCGCTTTCTAGATTCTTTCACTAATATTACGACTTGTCAGTTTAGGGCAAGAGGACACCTGCATCCATAGCTCTGAATGTTGGAGTAAACCTGCGAGCACCGGTGGGTACTGACAGACCTTGGATGATGTCTGCATTGCCATTCTACAGATAGAGCTTCCTATCAACATCGCATCAGAAATGTAACTTTCGTGAACATTGATGCCAGGTCCCCCAGTGTGGGACTTGAACTTGGGACGTTTGGCTCTGAAGTCCAAATGTTCTCCCACTGTGCTACCAGTGAGTGAGAGAGTGAATATCGAGTTTAACGTCACTGCGGGAATCTTTCACTCATTTGTGACAAACTGTGCTACCACCCGCCCCCGTGGCAACATGTCAAAGTGCTGAAGACGAATGTGAGCCAAGTATTGCGCGCTATCTGCCTGGTTCCACTAGACCCACCTCCGGCTGTCCATCCTCCTTGCACGCCTGGAGATTGAAGCTATCCAGACTGACGATACAGATGACGTGACCATCTCGACGCGAGTCACAGGAACAGTGTGGGAACATCACCTCACCGTAGCCGTCCAGATGCCGCACCACCTTCAGGTACTGAAACAAAGCCACGCAGTCATCAGTATAGAGAGGCCGAACTGATATTGTATGTCAATACAGTGAGTAAGTGAATATGGAGTTTAATGCAGAAGAAAACGATTAAAAAGCCACGTGTATCACTATTATTTCTGAAAATTGAGCATTGTGTTTAACTGAAAAATGCTTCATTGGCAAATTTTACGGAATTAATGAATGTCTGAATGAATGTCTTAATTAATGAATGAATTAATGTAAAATGCATTGCAGTGGGATTTGGTTTGTTTACATTTAAGGAGGCATTTGTTTTACCAGATTTGTGGCAACTACTGTGAAATCTTACCTCATGAGCCTTGGCAGCCTCACGCAATGCTTTCAACTCGTACAGCTTATCACCGGTTTTAATCTGTCCTCGGCTTACTTCATCCACTGCCTGGAAACCACCACAAAATTCATGTCAATGTCTTCTTTAACTATCGTATCATCATTCCTAGGTCATTCATCAGTGTTCGAAATAATGAAAATAATGAAGGGGTCATTCTCCATAGACCCAATGTTAAAGGTGGTAAAATCGCAGCCTGTCTAAATAGATGATGCTCATCAAACTGACTAGACAGAATGGCTGCTCGATTACTCTTACCCCACTTTGCGTGTGCATATCACATACTCTCGGCACCGGCTAGGATTTCTAGACTCGGTTAGACTGGGCTGGCCGAAAACCATTTGGTACTGAGTGGACTGAGCGAGGTTCGGCATGTTTTTTTGTGTGTTTTTTTTGCACTTCGCTATACTCTCGAACCACACAAAATGGCTAGCGACAAGGCAAAAAAAATGCAGGTAGACCCTGCCATGACGATAGAGGAAGCTGATGGCCTTCTCGCAGTAGTTGAGCATCAAAGTAACTAAACAGACGCTGCCATGACGACAGAGATGAGAGTCTGACCTGCCAGTAGAGGAAACTGATGGCCTTCTCGCAGGAGTTAAGCATCATCTCCCTGGACAGCGTGAACACCCACTTCTTTAGGCTGATGCAGGTGGCAGTGGCCGTACTGTAGTTCTGGATGTAGATGTTGTGTGGCACCTCATGAGGTTGCAGCTTACGCTCTGTCATAGAAAACTGACCGTTAGTCCTTGGGCAAATCAATGTAAATACAGTTACATTCAGTGAGTGGGTGGAGTTTAACAACACCGCCGGAATATGTCACCTATTTGTGATGAGGTTACCTTTAGTTGATAGAATTACAGTTTTTTTTATCGCAGCGATATTATTTCACCCAGACGCGAACATTGTTTAATCCTATCCATGCAGAAGGCAACTAAGGATATATACATTTAATGACATTGTCACATAATATTACCCAATTCATACAGGACAGTTATGAACATGTCGAGTACTAGTATCAGTGAACTTACAAACAATATTATTGTACACTATGACCAGACTAGAAAAAGCTCACCAAAGTTGTACTCCACAGTTTCAAACAGATAGAAGCAGGCAGCCACCGTCTCTTCCAACTGGAGTTTGTCCACAACCGCCTGTGAGAACAATGTTAGTTAGCCAATACCGTGAGTTAGTGAATATGGAGTTTAATCCTATCCATTGTATCATTAAATTTCTGTTTGATTCAGAGATGAATTATGTTGTTCAGAATGGTTCACGGGTAATAAATCGGGATGCAACGTAAGGTACGTAAAAAAGATAACAGCCATGCACATAATCACCCAAATCAGTAAACTGTGCACGTCTAAAAATAGAATTCGCTCCACTTACAGCTTCTATTTCGATTTTTAAGCAAGAATTTCATCTCGCTATGCAAATAGGTACCTGGTATACATCATCGGCGTTGTCGCCTCTGTGTATGGTGACGATACACAAACTGCGGTCTGGTAACAACACCTTCAACTCCACGTCACTACTGCCGTTTTCCTGCAAACACAAACCAGTATTAACGATTCATTCGACTAGCAGTGCATCCTTTCAGTGTCAAACAGGATAACACATAAACAGCCAGATGCCTAGCAAAGGCTATATTAGTGTTATGTGCCAGTGCTGTAACTATACTATATTAATGTTTTAATTAAAAAATAAAGCGAGCTAGGAAAATGATGTGGATTAGTCTGATGGTGGATAGCATTATTTTCAAAATGCCCATTAAACAGGTAGGATGAGTATGTTGTATTCCAACTCAAGTGTACAGATTGGAATACATGAATGAATTAAGTGCATAATTCTTTATACCTGTTGTTATTACTTTTCATGATGTTCATCTAACATTTCTGCAGACAGAATTTACAATTAATAAAATGTACCAAGGGTAGATAACTCTTGATAGTTTTGAGTACTCACAGATTCATCAGGCGACAGAAACTCTTGCATAATATCACTTTCTCCAATCACACGTACTGCACACACTGGAATAAAGTAAAGTTCACTGTAGCACTATCAGACACTTGTATGTTGCCTCAGGAACTAATTATCTGACTTATAGTAATTTAATTTCTTTCTAAACATAACACAACAGTGTCTCAGATACACTCAGAGTTCCAGACTAACATTTTTGAGTTACTTGCCCGCAGAGAAAGTCAGGGCAAAGGCACAAAAAGTTGTAAATGTTAAAAAGTAGGTTGCTCGCAGTGCAATTTAACTTGCCCCTGTAGAGCCCTGACACTACTGCAAAGAGTGAGTGAGTGAATATGGAGTTTAACGTCGCTGCGGGAATCTTTCACCCATTTGCGACGATACCGCAAAGACTGCTTATCATGTTTATGAATGGACTTCTAGGGGTGTAGGAATCTCTCCACATAACAGCCCACCTTTCTCTAGGTACTGCTCCAGGCCTCGCCGTCTTTGGTCAAGTTGCTGTTCGGAGAGTTGGAAGAGTTTTTTGCCAGGAAGTTTGGGAAAATTGAAATCAGGAAATTCCCGTTTAAGGTTTTGATGAAGAGAATCGTATTCCCTGTAACGCCGAGAGCAAAGCTGCCTGCCTGCCATGTAGATATTGAATACCTAGGAAGCAAAATAAACTAAACTTTGTTAGAGCTCGTATGATGGACATGTGTGTGTAAAATATACATGACTGGGAAGTTTGACATTTGGAAAAACAAGAGATTTAAAGTAATATTATAAAAATATTTTAAATAATAAGTTGTTGTGGTGGTAGTCAAATTCATTTGTTTCCAAAAGCAAATGTTATATGAGAATGACACTATCATAGCAGGATATGATTTAAACAGGAGACTATCTTAACAGGGGACTATCTTAACAGGAGACTATCTCATAGTGACACTATCTCAACAGTGATACTATCCCAGCATGACACTATCTCAACATGACACCATCTCAGAGTGACACTATCATTGCATGACACTATCTCAGAGTGACGCTATCATTGCATGACACTATCTCAGAGTGGCACTATCATAGCATGACACTATCCAGGCGTGACCGTACCACATATTTCTCTCCATCCTTCTCGATGGTGTGATAATCTGGTATTGAGATGGGCAGGGAGCGCCGCTCAGAGTAGTCAATGTACGACGGTCCTGACGAGTCATCACTGGGCTCCAACTTCTCAGCTACTTGTTCTGGCACTGATATCACTGAAATATTCACAACTACCGTTACCAATTGTGCCACGATTCATACTAAACATTCAAATGCTATCTACTTTTTAAAATGTCTTGAAATAATAAGATCAAGAAATGAATGATACATTTCGTATTATTCCTGCAAATGCTAAAAAGATCTAGTGGTGGAAACTACATAACCTGAAGCATTTTAGTTGACATGCGAACACACAAGTTACTAGTATTCATATAATTATCTGTACAAATTTAATTGCAAAAGATTGCCAGCACAAATAACAATCCACCTTTGTACCAAAAGCTCTTCATTTTCCCCCTATTATTACTTTTATACAATAAACATGATAAATTCATTAAAATTATATTAACGTGCTCTAAGCAAGACTGTTGACAAAGCTAGGATGAAAATAAACACTGGTGGACAATATAGGCTGTGTGGACTTTGGGAGAATGAGAAGGACATGCTTACAATTATTTATGGCGAATTTGAAGACACTCACTGCCATGAGATTTCAAAATTAGTCCATCACTACTGTTTATTCAGAGCAGAGCATCCACTAACATGTCATACCTCCAATAACTAATGCACCATTATGATGGCATTAACAGTCAATGTAGTAATAATGATTAATGACAGCATTAGTTAATGATTAAATGGTACGTTCTGACCACCAGGATCTGCACTGATGTACGGTATACATACCTGTCAGCGTGAGGTGGTCACCACCAGAGCGGATCAAGTCCACCACTTGCTTGTGAGTGGATCCTTCCACATTGACATTGTTCCTGAAAACAGCATTAAAACTTGACAACATGAAAAATCGTTAAAAAGCAACATCATGTTGTTGAACGGTCTGCAAATTAACATGTATACCTGAGTCAATTGCAAACAGTTTAGTGAGATGGAATATTGAGGGACTTGCTGCAACTGCAAAGCGAAGGGATTGAGAACATGTGACACCTGTAACACTGGTGTGCTATAACATGTGAAACTATGGTAACCAACAACATGTCTAACATAACATGTAAAGAAAACCTTCTCACTGAAATCAGCAGAAATATTAACAAGAACCCAACAAAATGTCCTGATGAGAAATTTTGCTCTTAAAGGCAATATATCACAGATTAAGTTGTCATTGTAATTAGTGTTAAAATTGCCAAGTACATGTATATGTTATTAGCATACATATAATTGTTTTTTACCTACAAATATTATTTTACCACTGTAGGATACAGGTAAAATTCCATTGCAGTTTACACTTCCTGTATAACCTGAATAAAATACTATAAAATCGCACATTTCCTCTATTTTCCTGACTAAGGGAGATAACTCTAAGCACTGAACACAGTCAAAGTAACATTTCAAGACCACTGGCACAAATATGGGAACGTCAATATAAATTATATAATTAGTAAATAGTAGTATAAATATTAAAATATTGATAACTAGTCAGTAGTGAGACATGTGGAATAAGTAACTAAAAAGTACTTGTGTAGTCAAAACAAATTTACCGGTATTTATTTTCAGGTAAAACCGTGCTAGACCACTATATTTAAGTCAATCATCTGTTGATAGTATGCCTGTAATCATGTTATCCAATTGAGACCAAAAATAATAATACAATGAAACAAGTAGCTCTGCAATAAATGAAAATTCCTAAATACTTATGTCAGCTTATGTGACTGTTGAAGGCTGTCATATCGATATGCATCTAGTATGCTAAGCACCATTGCACATCATAAGTGAAAGATTGGAGACCTCATTTATTGTTACACATGGGCAATTATATTGAAATTATGTTTCAAATAACAACATGATCAACATTAGCAATGCAAGTCCTAAACAATGTAGCATACTTAGTGATAGAAAATAGTACTATCGGGAGTACTACTACATCCTAGGTTCCCATAAAATAATTATTTTTCAGAATGCATTTTAAGCATTATACTTTATAGTCATACCCCATCGATGAAAGGGGGAAAAAAATGTAGATTTAATTGAAACATAGCACAAAGCAGAAAATGCATTTATTAATTCAAAATATCTACAATTTGGGCCACCATCTGTTCCTCAAAAATGCTAATCATCCCTGATTATATTAAAAGTAGTTAACTATATCTGGAATATTAAACAGATATAGAGTCAGTGTCCCTAATACCGTACGCTTTTGGACTAGAACTGTTCTTATGGCAACGTTCCGAAACCGATTTGTATGTATCGACTATCAAACGAAAGGTTATCCACTCAGCTACTAGAAAATACTAACATCGGTGTCCTACTAACAACCAATCATGTTCAATGAGTGTACTAACTAGTAGACCCCCAGTGTTTGTAATACCGTACACCTGCTTGTAATACCGTACGGGAATATACAGTATGTGTTCATAATTTCTAATTTCTAATTTGATCTTTATATATGTGTTCAAGCTGATTAATAGAATACAGTTTCAATGTTAAGCTTCATCTTCA
>JAVCKZ010039781.1:0-19150 GCA_034780755.1 Lepetodrilus elevatus | reverse complement strand
AGAGAGAGAGAGAGAGCGAGAGAGAGAGAGAGAGAGAGAGAGAGAGAGAGAGAGAGAGAGAGAGAGAGAGAGAGAGACGACCGACCACCAAGAGTAACGTGAGATATAGACAGAGAAGAGAATGAGTGGGAGGTGGAGAAACAAGAGAGATATTATGAGGAGGAGGCGGAGGAGTAAGAGGTGGAGGCGGAGAAAGATTACATATACCAGTAAGCGGGAGATATATAAAACCGGTGAACGATGCAAATGTTATGAATGTTCTACGCTAGAAACCCAACCACAGACAATAAATTCCACGTTGGAGTCAGATCGCCTGGACACATTTTATTCCTAATTCGTTTTTATAAGGATTCCTTCCCGCCCCTTACCGACCTCCGCACCATTCCTGGGGATCAGGTAACATGCCTTGCGCTCTTATCCAATCTGCATATTAAGACAATATGTTGTGAGGGGGGTTTGATTATGAGAATGACACACGCTTCCTGTTGTGATAGGCCGAGGCACGGGAGATAGGCACGCCGAGGGCTCTGGCAGGTCACGGTTATCTCCATGTACAGTCTGCGCTACAGTCTGCGCTACTGGTCAGAGTCCAGTCTGATGCCTCTGAGTTTCGATGACCTCAGAAATGTTTTTAGATTTTTTAATTTATTTTTTATTTTTTACATTTATTCATTTTGGATATGGAAGTGAGACCATGATGTCAAATCACGTTTAATATACATTCCTCGATGTTCCTTAATGTGTTTGACAATATAGATTGTTTTGAAACATATCAATTACTGTAAATGTCTTTTTCTTCAAAATTGGTCGGGAGTTTTAATACATTTTAAATTATAATATATCCGTTTCTTTTCATTTGGTTTTAGGGAATGGGGAGTACATATGGGTATAGTATTATATATTAATGTATACACATGCAAGGTATGAATAAGGTATGTAAGGTATTTATAAATAAATAGTCAATATTGAAAATACTTTGGACACTCCAGTTGTTTGTGTGTACGAAGTGGTTCTTTGTTGTTTTTTAATGTTCTTTTTTTTTTTTTTATTTGTGCTTGTTCGTTTTGGTTGGGGTGTTTTTAATTTCTGCTTGTTCGTTTTGGTTAGGGTTTTGGGGTTTGCATTTACAGGCGTTTTAGACTTCTTTTTTTTTTTAACAAAGTGGTGGAACGATTCAAACACAATGTCATTTTAGATGACAGACATCATAATTCAAAACATATCATAGTAATTAAGAAACATTAGTACAAAGAAAACCTTATCATAGTTTTCGTTTATCTCGCAATCCCTTAATTAACAATTATCAAGGTGTAGGCTTTCTTATCAGAATATTTAGAACTCACAGTTTAACAACCACAACAACATAAAAAAAGTTGCAACACATTTTACGAACATGAAAAGCGACACATTATATAAATATTCCGAACGTCTTTAACATCTTACTTTCTGTCAAAACATTTATTGATAACAATCTCAATGCCATGCTCGATTTTTTTAAAAGGCTTTGAAGCCGCTGTTTTCGGGAATAGTAAGTCTTCGTGGATCCGTTCTAAGGTTCTTTAATTTCAAAGTAACACTTGATATCTATCGCTTAATTGAACGCTACTGAACGGAGGAGTGTTTTGGAGATGCAAAGCGCAAGTGCGAGACATGTTTTAGGAACGGTTCAACGAGGACAACCAGTGTGTTGGACACCCTATGCTGGAACATACGAGTAGTGCTAAGCCAACGAGAAGTCTTCCTTGGTGGCGAAACGCTACGGAACAGATCGGAACAGAACAGATCTTGTATGCTAACCCAACGAGACGTCTTCCTTGTTGGCGAAACTAGAGAATAGAACAGGACGTGTATGCTAACCCAACGAGACGTCCTCCTTGGTGGCGAAACTAGATAATAGAACAGAACGTGTATGCTAACCCAACGAGACGTCCTCCTTGGCGGCGAAACTACAGAACAGAACAGAATATTTATGCTAACCCAACGAGACGTCTTCCTTGGCGGCGAAACTACAGAACAGAACAGAACATTTATGCTAACCCAACGAGACGTCTTCCTTGGCGGCGAAACTATAGAACAGAACAGAACAGAACAGAACATTTATGCTAACCCAACGAGACGTCTTCCTTGGTGGCGAAACTACAGAATAGAACAGAACCTGTATTCACTCAGGTCGAGAACCTCGGCATATGAGGTACACATATAAATTACGAAAAGGAACATGACAATATTACGCTCACATAATATACCAGTATGGAATATTATTAAAATGGTTCATGAAAGTCTTATATGAATACGGGTGTCTTGTTGACAAATTTGTAATTTCAAATTTTATATGAAAATTATCAGCATTATTCAAAATGCAATTTAATATAAATATAGAATACATTTTGATGAATAAATTAATTAATAATTTCTTGTGGAAGGAGCAACCGTAGTAAATGTGGTTACTGGTGTGTGACTTAACGAAAGGAATGTATTTCACGCGATTCTGTAGTCTCGTTACCTCTCGTGAGATTTTACAAAGCTGACAGCGATATTGGAAACCCCGGCAGCTGTAGGTAATTTATTATAATTCCATTTGGGTTGCTAGTATTGTCATATTTCAATATATCATCCCGTGGTGAATACTGTTGACGATGCATGATGGCGAAAACGGGAAACAACACGTATATATTTTGCACCCCAAAATAAATAATAAAAAAATACTCATGTTTTTATGTTGTCTGGAAGCCCGTATGGCCTACAAAGCATACTAATTAATTCGATATTAATGCGAAACCATGGCATTGAAATATTCGTAAATGATAGTTTATATTAATGATTGCATAACATGGCCTTACGCCATAACGCCAGCAAGTTGTAGCTATATACTATTTCCCTACCACATCAAATACACACGGACCACCTCACAGTACTCCCCTATATACTCCCACTGCTGATTAAGGAGATCACATTTCAATTTATTTAGACATAAAATTACAAAGTCTGAGCCACAAAAATGCGACACTAAGTGTAAATTTCTAACCTAATGAAACAAGCAACGGATGAAAAATGATAACGGGATGATAAAGAAATGCGCTTTAAAAACATACGCTTGTCTTCATTTAAGATTTAATTTTAGATTTGTTTTGAAGCTTATGAATATAGGATATGCCGTGTTATATTTGAAATCGGAAACGAATCAATTTGATTTGTCTAATCACAAATATAAAAAAAATGGATGATGAAATATGTGGTTGTACAGTATAACAGATGCACGTGGGTAGTTGTCCATGTAGAATTGCTAGGTGGTTACAACTCCAAACAGATGGATAGTAAGGCAAGTTTCGGCATAGGAATAAAATAGGTCTACAGTTGCACTGGGAATCCTCTAAAGATTTACCTAAATTGTACTTTAAAAGAAACAACACTGATACCTTCATACATGTTCAGATTGAAGTTACCTAAATATATCGATACAGTATAGAATTTTGGCATGGTTATAAGCCGCAAAAGTCTGGATATTTAAGAAGTCATTTACAAATGTACCAGGTAATAAGTATAGTCCTACTGAGCGATTTGTTTCCCTCTAGAAAAAGTCAGGCAACAGTATAAGTTTACATAATGATTAGAAATAACGGCTTGTGTCAACATATTATACACCGTAACCCTTAAGACACAGTAGGAAGGTCTTGGAACACATATCCATTAGTCGAACACGTTAAGAGTAGGAACGCATCGTGAAGGAATTTAAAACCAGTTTTATCATCATGTCTGCCACATTTACAACGCAGAAGAGTCATCAAGGGGCGGTAATCGCGAGCTTGATTTGAAGATGTACAGAAGATTATCGGTAAAATTGGCTGTAAAGTTCCACACTATTTGAAGTCGGTGCCTTGGAACCATAACTCAACTTGCCGAGATAACACCAGACATTTGGCCACCGAAACCTCACTTCTGACACTCGTATCGAATCGTGGAATAATAAATTTATAATTCCAAGCGTCAGTAGAAGGCTCGAGATAACGAAAACCAACACTGGAGGAAAGAAAAAACATTCATCATCATACACGTTAATATTGTGTTATCTTTATACGGCGTTTTTAAAGTAGTAACTGCCATTTTGAGAAAGACTGAAGTATAGGTTGTTCAACGTTTTCAAGTGGGTATTGCTAAACTTAGATGTCTTGATATATGTGGGGCATGCATGTACACATCGTGTGTAGGTTTCGCTCAGATATATCCGGTAGTCTTCCTTCTTCTTAGGATAATCATAAGAGACTGGTTTTCGAAAGTACTAAATCAGTTTTATAATCTACCTGTGCGTAGATTATACACAATACTTCATCACAGTGAGGTATATGTAGAGGGTATGTCGACAGCTCAGCTGGGATGAATAGTGTAAGATAATATGAATCCAAATGTTATCATCACACTGAATTAAATCTAAAACTATAGGACATTAAAGATAAGTGTTGTCCAAAACATAAACCGATTCTTAAAATCCAGTTAAATTGCTGTGGGAAAGTTTCCCACAGAGCGTATGAACATAAACATGGTTTTATTCTTACACATGCGGTCCTGGTTCCCAGTTAACAGGTTGTCAGCTCTTGAGGAACTCTTCACTAAAAAGAGGTAAGATGAGATGTATAGAGGGTCGACTAAATACCCTTTAATTAAGTTGTGAAGGGGGGACCTGTTCTTACGGGGCTTGGCACAAGTGGTACTACTTTGTGCGGACGAATTTCCCACGTGCTGAGCTGCACCCAGGAAGCTAAACAACTTTATTACCAGATAGTTTACTCCACGGAAGCGGTAAATTGGCCTCCGCCGAGTGCTAAGTGACGTCACTTGTATCAAGGTTACATCTATCATGGTCATCATCTTGTCAGGAGCTGTCTAGCCAAGGTGGTCGTGAAATGTTGAGTGGTCAATGCAAGTGGTCAGCTGGCCGTGAGAAGATGACCAGCACGGAACACCAGACGGTCAGCAGAACCGGACAGTGTCCGATTCGGTTAACAGATGCTGTGGGCCATTTAATGCTAGCTTAATGAATTCGTTATCAATGGCAGGTTGTGTTCGTTGAATTCATTTGCAGAATTTAGTTCTCAGTGGGCACACTATTTCCCCTACATCAGGGGCGGATTTAAGGGGGGGCTCACCCGGCTTGAGCCCCCCCTAGAATTGGACAATTTTGTTCAATAAACATGTATGTTGTATTATGGTGAAATTATGAGCCACCTCTAAAATACACTTTGAGCCCCCCCTAACCTGAAAGTCTGTATCCGCCCCTGTACATTAACTAGTATTCTATTAGTGATCTTTCACTCTAATTATTCTATGCTTAGCGTTCAAGATGCCACTCTTATACAGAACAAGTTGCTTTAAAAATGTTAACTTTAATCTGTGTCTGAAGATATATTGATAAGACATAACCATGATATACATGATAATATTCAACCAAATATTATTTGATAAGTAGAATTATTAACCAGTGACCACTATACCAACCGCGACGTCAGGCTTTGAGAAATATATATTTTAAGTTTTAGAAATACTGGTATCATCGAAAACCTTGGCGGATTCCAAGTGTGCCATGGATATTAAGGGTAAAATAAAGAATACTTTTGGAAACAACTCTGCAAATTAAAGCAAATCAAGATATTTTCAAAAACTGATATCAATGAAAACATATCAAGGCGTTGTTCTTAATGCGAAGCTTGCATCATCGCAAAACCCGGCATATCTATTCTGTGTTGCATTTTCTAGCCGCATGCCATACATTGAAGCAATAATTCTGGGTGAGAAGTCACGCTGCCTGCATACAAACCATCAAAAGATATATTTCTCACATCTGATTCCTACACACAAGAAGTGAAGATTTTAGACATTCCACGAAGTTGTGATAAAGGATCGTAACATAATGCATCGTTGATAAATATGTTTCCTATTTTACTACCGAAGCGGGGAGTCTGAATATGAAGGAAACATTCTGAAAATTGAAACTAAACCCTAAACTCTCAATATGGCGACGATATGATGGTATCGTCATAACGGTTCTCCGACAGTGCCGATCATTGTCGAGATTCTCGGAGTGCTGATAGTGTTGAAGCGTTGAGAAACAGAAAGCATCGTCGGCGATGTTCGAATGAAGACAGGAAGACCGCTATATACCTTTACGACAACGCTTGCGATCCGTAAAAGCGATAACCTTTGCTACCACATGTAGGCACTTGGGTTTTATGGTGACAATTTTATTGGCGCCCAACTTTAGGATGAAGAAGTAAAAGTCGTCTGCTCTCTGTCGTAGGATCATCAACAGCAGATGAGATGGTGAAGTTCATTCCGCGATATCGAAACCTAGTAAGCTATAAAGTATTCGTTGGTAGTGTATGATATGGGTCCAATCATTTAATGGTCAGATATTTAGGTTGGGGTCCTTTAAACATACTTTCTCTGTATGGTATTAAAAATATATATAATGGATGTGTAACTAGATCGATGAACTCGTTTCCCAGGACTACAACCGTTGGTATGCTGAACATTTGTTGAATCTACAGAACTGAAATGAAGTACTATTTCTAAACGATATTTGATAAAATAGTGACCATATACAGTGGAAAGAATAGCTGCGTGAATCGGTGTATTCTTAACAATAATCATATTTTATAATATTCGTAGAACATTGAGACAAATAAACAATCGAAACAAATAAATCGTAAATAACCTAGCTCCATTTCTCCCTCTTGTTCTCCCCTCTTTCTATGGATAAGATAAGTACTATACTCTCTCTCTCTCTCTCTCTCTCTCTTTCTCTCTCCCCTCGCTCTCTCTCTCTCCCCTCGCTCTCTTTCGTTCTCTGTGTGCGTTTGTGTGCGTGCGTGTGTGAGCCTCTCTAGTAGTGTCAGTCAAGGACACAGTTCATTATCCGAAGTCTACGTATTAAAACTGACAGAGAACATGAGAACAGAGTTCAAAGCAAATATTCCCCTGGACCTTTAATACACGTTGTCACTCAGTTCCGTTCACAGAAATCCTTTTTACTTTTTAATCTTTGAATTCACAAAAGCACTTTGAAATTGGATACGAGAAGGGAAGGAAGACTGATTTGATCACGGCTATATTCCAGCTCCTTCAGATTAGCAAACTGTATGATATCTGACAGATTATAGATTGTTATAGTACTTGAAAGAAACTGTATTTCCACTTGCACTGCGGTACCTCTTTAAGAGAAGGGGATGCACGTACCGGTGGACCTACATGTATAGCATTTTCAGTTGTCAATACATGTCCTAATTTCAATGTCATACTATAACTATGTAATCAACTTCGCAGTGATGATAATCCTATAGTGTATTATCAAATCAACAGATGTCAGTGACTTAGGGGGAACTAAATATAAGCTATAGAATGGTGTCTCATGAAATAATAATATAATTCCGTATTCCGTTGTGCACAGAAATATCACGAAATTCCATCCAAAGAATTCTATAGAAAGCACATTCCAAGATATGGCATTGAGAACACAGAAAAGAGTGGTTGATCTACTATAAGGCCAAATATTATTAAGCTGTATTTACTCCAACAGAGGACAATACACTATTATCAAATATCAATATTGATATGTGTAGCGAAATCTGACCTTTTCACCATATTTACTATTTTAAGAAATAATGGGGGATGGCCATCTTTATGATGAATTGAAGCTTGTGTGTTGTGATAGTTATATATGCGTGTGTTTGCTCCATCGCCATCCAGGCATGTTTGTATTGTACGTTCATCTACACGCGTATTTCACATTCCTTAATGTTTACAGTAGCAACAGTCAACTGTCCACACTTCAAAGCTAATGTTCCAAGCCAAACACGCCAGGAATAGTTCTATATCTTCACAAAACATGCAGGTCAATGACAATATACGTCCATTTCAATTGATATCGAAAAATAAATTAATGGCGTATTATCCTATAGAAAAGGAGAGCGAAAGAGGGAAGAAAAAAATACGAAACAATTGAAAAGTCGAAGCTGAACAGTCAGTTATTTTCTCGTTGCGGAAGTGAGCGAGCATGCATGCGTGTCGGATCTCCAGCCGGGCATCCCTCCGCGGAACACCTCTCGCCATACTGTCGCCATTTCCAACTTAATTCTCGTTATACGGATTGCTAAGCTACAGCTCTCCGACCCTCCTAGATCCTGGAGTCGGTCTGTTTTGTTTGAAAAATAATCGGAAATGCCTTATGGCAATAACGTGTCGCCAATACCCATTGAATTTTCCAATCGGCTGACTTCAGCAAATGACAGTTTGTAGTAAAGCAAGTTGATTAATTATACATATCATAACTTCACGAATCAATGGAAATTTCGGGTACTTTAATTGTGTTTTTGTTCTCCAAAGGTAAAACCATCTCTCTAAATGTTTGTTTGAGGATCGTTTGACGCTTTCTTTTAAAACTGAACAATAATTTATTTTAGCAAAACATGTAAAATGTTTAACTGTCGATATTTCTATTGAGAGAAATACATCATCTCGACAATGATTAGCAACACATTATTAAATTTAGTGCATTATCACAAAACGCGCATGGTACAAAAGTTTATTTTGTTATTATCGGGCATCTCTGATTTGACCTCAAATAATTACTTTTGCAGCGTTCCGATGTTCAACCAGCAGTGATGTATGCATCATAAAATACCAAGAAAGTAAACGGACCGAGTCGATCGTGTGGGGTAAACTTAACGTTGAGCTCCGACAGGATCTGAAGCTCAGACTTGACAGAGCAAGACGTCACCAACGTCACAGTGAGACAAGTTTTGAATTAATGCGATGCGCAACAATATGCGTTATGATACAGGCGTCAACTTCCTAGTTTTGTTGTATAGAATTAAAATTCACCACGGTCCACGATCAGTAGATCTGGCTGATTTCCTTGTATTCACTTTGCAGTGTCAAGTCAATGTATGCAGTAGTTGAAAGCTATCTTGATTTGTCACCGGGCGTTGTCGACATGCTGTTGACATGTCGTTGTATTATCAGTACTGTCAATACCATCACGGTGGGCGATATCTGCGTTGATGTAGGGCGCAGAGTGGAGATCTGCTGCGGGTTTCATACACATTTAGATATGCAATTGCATGAATGTTGTGTCTCTTTGTCATCTGTATAATACACAGTCCTAATGTACTACCATGACAGAACAGCCCCGGTCCTTTACAGTCATCGAAACACAGACCATTGTGCGCATGACGGATGTTAGGGAAGCAGAATGGGCTGAGTTGCGAGGATGGCACCCGGCGCTCGTCATTTAATAAGGTCAATAGTCACCGATCATTAAACTTGCTAAAATTAGTAATACTTGTGCACATTATACATGTATACTATTGAAATAAAAATTGTTCGGATCATTTGGGTAATTTTTGTCAATATTTTAACATATAATTAGTTTATATACTGTATTATAGTATGTATTATGTTACATTATATACTTGACACACTCGTGTAATTTTTCTAAAATTTATTTTTAGTTTTTGGAAGGTATTTTAGAAACGGTATACATTAAGCTAAATTAAAGTCATTGCCTTTGATCGCGGTGTCTGTAATATGGGATTACATTAGCCTATATTTTAACATATTTCTTAAAAGATTTATTGTAAATAATATAATATATTGTTCCTTTTAAATAATAAACTAGGCCTATACTATAATATAATATAATAGCATGATCATTCCAACCAACATAATCTATTGTGTATGTATTAATATAGTAATACTTTGATAAATCCGTCCAGATATATTTGCTTTATCTTACAGACATCGGCGGGCTTATAACTGGTGGTAAAGGAGCATACCATCATATTATTGTTGTACGCGGCCCGCTAATGAATGCAAATGAACAGGTGACAAACGGGAACACGTT
Source organism: Lepetodrilus elevatus (assembly GCA_034780755.1). Classification (NCBI taxonomy): domain Eukaryota; kingdom Metazoa; phylum Mollusca; class Gastropoda; order Lepetellida; family Lepetodrilidae; genus Lepetodrilus; species Lepetodrilus elevatus. The sequence continues at coordinate 9,258 of JAVCKZ010039781.1, read as the reverse complement.
GCATAACAGCTTCAGGTACAAAACGGCTCCCGCTGATCTCTTCAAAAACGCAGGGCCATGATATGTCTCAGGTGTTAATCCGTCACACCACATTAGGGACGTTGAGAGACTGGTCAGCATGGACCATTATGCAGGTAGTATACAGGTACTGGGGGTGTATTGGACCGTGTCTGGACACTAGTCATTGTTGTACAGGAGAAAGTCAAGAGACAAAACAAAACATATTGCTGGGCTATTATCCATTGCCGCGGCAATTTTCGTTTTATTGGCATTCCGTTTTGTACGCCCCAGTTGCAAATCCCGTATTTATTGCTTCCCGCTTTTGTGCGTTTTCAACAATCATTTGTGTGTTTATCGAGGCATCTTTTGTTCGTTTCTGCAACAATCTTGTTTTTATTGACACCCTTTCAAGTCGTCTTTGACTTGATGGGTAGGTGGGCGTGGCCCACATGTAGATTAAAATCTCATAAAATGTAATGTCTTAATCTTTCGTTCTATATAGAAAACAGACGGAGTTCTTTAAATTAATGTTTACCATTTTACTTTTTTTTATTTCATTAACGACACAATGTGTTGTAATAAAACGTCGTAATTTCCCATACGTTTGCGTTTTACAGCTTTTAAATGTACTCTTTTCGGTTGTCATGACAATGGGTGATCAACGATACATCCCGTGGATAAAATGTTTCTAAGAATAGGTATAACCAGGCTACCAATCTAACTGATTAGCAAATAATTATTCTTTTTTTTAGAATGCAACTGCAGTTAAGAAACTTAAGTGATACGATAATTATGGACCGACGTATACATTAAATACGTTACGATATATGAACGTAAAAGTAAATCAATCATTAGCAAAAAAATAGTTATTAACATATTTACAATGTCAAGATAGACCTACGTAAAAAAAGTAGATGTGTTGTATACCAAGAAAAGAATGTTAGAAATATGGTGAAATTAATATATGACCATTATATCATGAAAGCGGGTAGAATTGTAGATTACTTATATGGGACAGCTTCGGGAACATAGCCCCATAATGATAGACTAGACATTTCCAGGAGTGGAGTATAGCTAGGATACTATACATAGTAGAATATAATATGCTGTATCCTTTACGGCATATTTTCTTTAAGACATATGTGTTCAATATATACATCCACATGCGTCTTCTGGTAGCATAGAGTATGAAAAAGTACATAAGACCCTTGACGTCGAGGATGTGATAGATATTGTTTTAATGAAAATAGAATGAATGGACAATATAAAAATATGTGTTATATATATATATATATATTTTTTTTTTTTTCTTTTTTTTTTTTTAAATAGATTGAATGAAGCACCAGAGAGACAAAATTGAAATTTTCTTTTACAATAAAAGTTTCCTTCCAGACTCATTATGCATTTACATATTGATGAACTGTGCTACCAACAACACCATGCAGAGAAGATACGACTATCTATTAGCGACGGAAATAAATGAAGACAGAAATAGTGTAGTCTTTAACCCTGTCCCTGCTGGAGTATAGGCACATTCATTGCTCTTTAGGATATCTCCGCTTGCCTTCCGCATGGAGAGGGTTAAGTGGATACGTAAAGATAAAAATAGATAATTGTGGTCACGTGGAGTTGAACAGGAAATAGAATACGGATACTGTATAAATATAGTTACATTCAAAATACCTGTCCACGTCAGATTGAATAGGCGTATATGGACCAATGAATCTGAACCAATGCAACTAAATGCCAGGGCGTTCTCTCATTTTAGTAGGTATTATGAATGTATTTCACGATGCATACCATTGAAACCGGAACTGCCAAATCAGATAAGCGTGTATAACTTGTGTTCACAAAGCGAAACATTATCAGAAGTATAGGGACCTATACATTTACTGAAGGAAAGAGCATTCTTTGTGAAAATTATGATTTAAAAAATTCTTTAAATGTCTGTTTAGGTAGGATGAAAAGAAATAGAAATAATGAGAACTAAATTTAGGACAAAGAATGAAAGACACAGAAGTAGAGAAATATTGATAGATAAAGGAAGAACGAAACACGTCCTATGAAATCTTGTCGGCGATTGCTATGGGCTTCTTTTTTATATTTATATGTACTACCTAGACTCTAATACCGGTATGCTGAGAGTCTCGGCCTGAGTGAATAAAGTGTCTGGGTGTATATTTTAGAAATGTTCTTCAGGCTCCCTGTCCTGTACTGTTCTATTCTGTTCTGCCCTGAAAGCAAGAAATACAATACATACAAGACAGAAAGAGACTAAAAAGGCAGACTGCCGGGCAAATGTATATGATGGCATATGAACGTATATAGGTAGACATGTAATGTAGATGTACATAGAAATACAGACAGAACAGAACAGGGACCATGTTCCCGAAGCTATCGTACACGTAACGACATCGTTAAGCCTTGGTGGAGCCTTGGCGGCACATTTGACTCTTTCTGGATCATCAATATTTCCTCCACGAAGGCGTAACGATGTCGTTATGTACACGATAGCTTCGGGAACATGGCCCCATAACCTTTATTTTCACAGACAAGTGCATAAAAACTTGCTATAATGTCGTAGTGTAGATAGGTTTCATTATAGAAACAGGAATATGCTAAGTTGTACATGTACACATAAGTGTGGAGTATACACCAGAGGTGCTATAGTATAACGGGAAAAAAATGAAAGTAATTTGTTACCGAAATATATGAGCTCGAGGGTATAAACAAACAGTAGTTCGTTTTGAAAAGGCCTGTTAATTTGCGAATACTCCAGCATAATTCACACATGAAACGTTGACATTCCATAACCCAAGCTCGGCTCCCAGACACCAACAGTGGATGCAAAGATCAAGATATCATCCACCCCGAGAAACTACGTTGCACTGCGAGAATGTCAAACAAAGTTCAAAGACGTCGAATAAGATATGTGAACAGGTATTCGGTAATGAGGACGTATGCGAATCTCAAAGTCCGTCGTAAATTGAGATTACTTCAGTTCATATGTAAGTCAAAAAGCAGGTGGCGACAAATTATTTGAAAAGATTCTCCAGTAAGTTATTTAGGTACGGTAAACAAAGAGTACGTTGTATATTAGTAGCAGTATGAAATACTGTGGCCATGGTGTTGCAATGCCTTGAAAACTATGCTGTCTGATTTGTACAAAGTTATCTGTTGTCCACTCTAGAGGGGAGATAACCCGGTGTCGAAGACGTGCTGAATGAGGTATAACCATCATCTTGTCTCTTGCAGCCTAGTGACAAATACTACATAAGAGATGAAAACATTGGTACCAAAATGTCAGTATGACTGAAAAAAATGTATAGAAACAAAGCATACGATTATAAATTATGATTGTGTAAATTTCATGTTCCAAACGTAATCTCACGTTGCATACATGATGTCAATTTCTAAAGTGCAACATGTTCACGAATTTTGAAAATCATACATGGTTCATTTATTATAAGCTTTCGTTCATATTTCGTTCAAATTTCACTCCATATTTAACACTTGCCCAGCCGCCATTTTTTAAACGAATCAGGAACTGCATTTTTAAGTGGAATTAGGTAAGTGTGTGTAGTTCGTTTGTGAGCGTGAATATCCATGGCTACTATTTATATTGGCAAGTTTCCGAGCAGTGAAAGTCGTATTCGTTTAGCTACAGGGTTCCGAATTGTTTATTGGGGAAATAATAAAACCTCGATTGAGCTACATGTAGGACTAACAAAAACGGATAAGTAGTAATTTTTTTTAAATGTCAACATGCATTAATCTAAAACAATTGCTATCAAACGCCTTTGACAATGATTAACTAGTGTGATAGGTGGGAGCTATGAAAAATAAGAAAATATGAGAAAATATTATGTAAAAGTTGAGAGCTATGAAAATATGAGAAAACAGTATTGTGTCGTACATTATTGTGTTTGGCACATTACTCTATCTAGCCTCTTATTGTTATGAATGAAGGTCGACTAATCATCCAATGCTCCGATTGTATCAGACACGACATAAGCCCGCACACCCTGTCATAAAACTCTCGGTATCCACGAAAGTGACCACAACACTCTCACAATGATCAATGAGACAGATAGATACGAGAGATACGGTCGGTTACGAGACCCTCGCGAAGGGGTGCCCATCGCACCGGCAGCTGCTATAACAAACATTGTAAAATAAGCATGATTAACGCGATGATATTATAGCATCGTCGATATGATTAAATGTGTTCATTTATGACTTAATTGGCAATATCAACTCCACTTCTATGGCGCCATTACGATATTTTTAATAATCATTGACTCAACTAGAGGGAATTACAGCTACACTGTCTTACGATAGGTTTCCAGGAAAGTTAGTTAGTAAATCATTCCGCTGCTAACGAGCTTGTCTATGGAGCCAGATCTCGGAAGAATGACGGGGGTAGAGTTTCCCGGTGCCTTGTATAATCCGTAGTTTCACGCCGTCGACGAGCAAATGAGCCGTGAAGGAAAAATGGACCTACGGTGTCAAAAAGGACCCATTAATTCCACGATTCGTCCACGGTTCTGATGGGCAGAGTTAGCGGATAAATTAAAAACTCTTTTTAAAACTACCCTGGTTCTCTGGCCCGGGACTGCCGTTGTCGCGACCCCCGCCAATATTTCGGTGATCCCAGACACAACTCTGATGGCCTATCATTCATAACCGGGACCATCTGGGCTTTGATGTTGGCGCATAAATCAGGACGTCTTCTTCGTCTTCTGGGTCGTGACAGACTTTGCCTGAGTGTAAATCACCGCCGTAAAAAGACGTAGGTTGGGAAACACGACCCCCGGTTTGATAACCAGAATCAATTTTACCTATACTGTGTCCCATCTCCGCTCAGAACGCGAGAAATCAGACAACTTTTTGCTACAAGATAAAAGCTGTGTCAGTCAGCCGTACAGACTAAATGGGCGGACAGGCGAGATTGATGAGTCGCTTTAGTTGAATACGTATCAAGGAACGCGTAGCTCTATCTTCACAATTTCAAATAATAGGAAAATTAGATCAAAAGGGCATTAACTTTAAAGTAGATTATACGTGATAGATACAGTATGCACTGACCATGACAGAGAGGTTAATACGAACGTCCAGTAAACCTCATTAGCTTTGAGCATTAATCCTAAATTAGTAAAACTACCGACATTTTGTATAAGTTATTTCATTCCTAAAGATTTAGTACCCTTCGCTACCGGTTCCGTTAGTATGGACAATGTGTCGATTTCTTTAACTCTCATAATACTGAAGGCAACCCGAGATGCCATAATAATAAAAAGCTGTGTTTATGGTTATTCCAGCAGGGATCGAGATGGTTTTAAGCGGTAACTATATTTCTGTTAATTTCTTAATTGTTACGATATAAATTGTTAGAATGACACCACAGGAAAAGATAGGTTAAGTGTCCTGTTAGGTATATCGAACAGGACACCTACATAAGCTCAAACATAAACCAGGACACCCGAGGTGAAAGTGTCCTGCCAGGGATATGTTAGGATCCTATCATGGAACAGGACAGCGTTGTTTTTCGTTGTTATCCACGTTAATGGGATATTGAGGCGCTATAATTAGTTCAGATCATTGTTTTCAAAGCAAATAGTCTGAAATACCGTCATCATACACATCTCGGCGTCTTTATCAGTTTTATCAGGCTCCTGACAGGTGCATCGCATTTGACAGTAAGGTTGTCGGCGATAAGCTCCAGAAAGACACTTAAATATGCTCGTACACAAACAGATAGCCAAGTTAAGCCCCTCCCGTCGATGAAGCCAGATAAAAACCCACGTCGAGTTATCTCCCTTGACTATATACAATCTCTGTATTGTTTTTGATGATACTTCACTGTTGACCTTTGGTCGGGTTTCGCCAATACACTACGCTAGTCGTATGCTATTTACCGGGTAGTTGTGTTATTTCCGATTGCATGAGAGGTAGACCTACGTCAGAATGTAAATGCACGTTTGAAACAGGTGTGCGAGATTTGTTAGGGAGTCATTTGTCAAGAGAGGTGGATCGAGCCGAGCTAATCTGCTACCTCAGATATAAGCTGTCGTGTGATTAATGGCCATGTACAGTTTGCTTTTTTTCTTTATTTGTTTTACTTATGAAGCCTTCATTGGACGTCCACATAAACCGTAATGATTCACCAGCTTTTATTTAATTGTAAATGTATACAATCAAGCTTGTTATTACCAATGATGTTGACGGACTCGCATCATCGTAAGAGGAACAATCAGATCAGTCCAGAACACCGCAATACTATATTGTCAAGCATCATATAACCAATTGGACAAGATATAAATACGTTATTATCTCAAATGAAATTTAAATTATTTATTTTGTCAATAGCTATATTGCTTTTTTTAAAGAATGGTCGTTCCTATTGTGTCCTGAAACTGAAATTATTTACTTTGTCCATCGCAATATTGTTGTTTCAAAGAATGGTGGTTCCTACGGTGTCCTGAAAGGAAAGAATAGTTAGCGGGCATACGACGGTAAGAAGACCTACCCCTCCTACATGTCATTTCAGCTTATAAACGAAATAAAATGCAGTTTTGTTTCTTTTTCTAGTGTTAAATTACATCAACGAGTTCAGTCAACTCGATTGACGGGCGCATTGTGACTGCGGTGGAACATTTTACTTCTTCAAAATGCGCTTCCATGAATGGTCAGGTATAATTGTGGCCGTATAGTAAGCCACACATAAGCGTGAAAGTATATAATCAGCACTCTATATATTTGTCTCTGAATGCTGGTAAGTTTTCTTTTGTTATACCCCCTCTGTCATTATCACCTCGAAGGCTGTATTGGGTGACAATAGCTCGCTCATGGCGGGGGTTGTATGAAGTGTCCTTCTGAAGATCGTGAAACGATAGGCAGCAGATTACATTCCACTGCATAAATGAGTCTATTATTTGTCCACCAGGGGCAGGACATGTCCTTGTTGACTCGTGCAACCAGTCTATCTATGTACGGAGCCGTCACATACATGTCACATTCAAGCTGTGCGGTGTTTGTCGCCATTTTGACCACATCGGTTATTATCTCCCTTGATGAATACGGGTGTGGCGCATGCGCGTGGGGTGCACGCGGAAAAGTGGATCAGATGTCTTATGAATGAAAGGTGCTAATTCCCGAAACTGTTGGGGACGGCGTTGAATTGGTCACATGTGGTGATGAGTGAATTAAAATACAGTCAAATATCGTTTTGGTGGGTCTCTCGGTGCGTTTACTGAAGATAGAAAAAGTTGTTTAAATACTTCATGTGTTATCTCGTATCTGGAGTGTCGTCCCACGTGACCGAAATTGACCCGTAATGACCTCACACCTGCGATATAACCACCTAGATATGATTGAATCAATACTCAAATCCCTAGAAAATCAATTGAACATTCACGAAGTTTATCACAAGATTATAGGGTTAGTTTCGTATTACGATAACTAATTAAGATAGACTTCTTGATGATTACTTGAATAATTTAAAATGTCATGTAGGCCTAAATGTTTTAATACATTGTGTATTCAATCCATGTTATTTCGTACGACATGTATGTACTACCGCTATTTCTGTATAAGCATCTTTTAAATATTTTATTTTTTAATTTTCAAACCATGCTTCTATATCACCTGACATATATTTCAATTGTAGAGGAAAAAATAGATCCAAATTAAGAAAAGCAGTCTTTAAGGCAAAGTGATTCCAATACAATTAACCCAATCAAAATCCCAGTACACAAACTATAACGTTGTATATATAACGTCATGTTTTTGCAGGGATCAAATAATCTAGTTCTCTGACATAGCGAAGCGGAGACAAACCAAAATCTATTTATTCTTTGATTGGTTACACCTGGAATAGTATTAACCATCTCCATTCGGAAGGCAACTAGAGATGCCCTAAAGAGATGTGTCTGTATTATATGGTTTACCCAAATTCATCCATCAAGGATTGGGATTACGTTAATCGCATTGCACGTGTGCCGCTATCAGAAGAGTAGACGGATGTACATTGTTGAGTTTAAGGATCCACCCTACAATTCCGTAAGTTAGGATAAACTCTTAAAAGATAAATTGCTGAAACAGTATTTACATACGTTGGCGGATATATAATAAAAAGGGTGCAATTCCCCGCATTTTTCAAATCACTAATATGTTATTATAGTTTCTCACCACAGTGTTTTGTCGAGATACAACTTCAATTATAATTAGTCCTATAACGTAGAATAATTAATTGAACACACACAATCCTGGTTTTCATACAGGAAGTTGTCATGTAACTAAGTTATTTTCAAATGATATGTTTGAAGATCAAAGTAAGCTTTCTAACGACTTGTCAGTAATTTAAATTCAACCTGATCTTAACATAAATTTAACAACATATAATTTGTTCTAGAAATCTCAACATCTTGGAAGTGGACGTTAAATACATGACGTCCAAATGAAGAACGCTATCCTCATCTCCTAACCCATCACTGCCACCGGTCAGTGTCTGTCCGGAGTCGGTCTTGAACAGATAAATATCAAGACTGACCGCCCTAGCGGAGACTCTTTAACGAATTGGTTCCCACAATTAGAGTTGATCTAAAGAGCGTTTATCGATCATGTAAACTATGCCTATATCTTGTCCGACAGATAACGTGGAATCTTAAGCATCCATCTCCCTTCATCTTCACCAGCCAATGACTGACACTCTTTGACAACGCCAACCAATCAGCGACAAGTGCTGATTGCGTCTGTCAGCATCCGTCCGTCGCCATCTTTAACAATGAATTATGGGAATTTTCCTGCTGGGTATCAGCCTGTGCCCCGTTGTGTTGCTACTTGATCCAGCATGTCCGTTATGATTAGATGGTCACTTTAAAGAGATAGCCACAAATCATTAGACGGACACCTGACATAAACCTCATTTTGATGCTTTAAGAGGTCGCTCATTTGTTTTCAAGGGAAATATGAGATGAATACCGGTGTTTCCATTCTGAACCACGGTGTTTTCTTCAAGCAATTAGTATTTTGTGATGCATTTATATTAAATAGCTAGAAATACTGCTTTAGACCAATAAAAGCTTGGTGTTATTGCATTTTTTTAAAGTTAATTTGTTTATATGTGCATACATGAGACACAAAATAAATTATATTGTTGTTGTTGTTGTTGTTGTTGTTGTTATTATTATTAGTAGTAGTAGTAGTAGTAGTAGTAGTAATAGTAGTAGTAGTAGTAGTAGTAGTAGTAGTAGTAGT
>JAVCKZ010039670.1:0-19151 GCA_034780755.1 Lepetodrilus elevatus | reverse complement strand
GGAAAAAAAATATTTTCGGCAACTAATTTAGGTGTACGAACTATTAGAGCGTACGAATAATTAGAGTAATTACGGTAATTGATATGTCTGATGTTATGGTCATGTTAACTGATGATGATAATGGGGGGAGGGGGTCGTGTCCTGTGTTCCGATGTAATGAAGAGGGGGTGGAGGGTGGTATGACAGCGACAGAGACGAGAGACAGAGAAAGGGGTACTTACTTTCTGCCCACCCTGAAGTTTGTACACCTGGATAATGGTAAGCACACACATGCATGGGTTAGGCCAACGTAACACACACAACACCACAGAATCGTACTAGTGGATAAAAACTCTGCAGAAATCAGGCGGCGAGGCGAACGTATATTCACGGTCTAAATAATCTACTGGTGAGATGTGAAAGGAAAAGGAACCATGTCATGCAACTACTGAACGATACTCAGAGAACATTCAAGGAAGAAGCTGAAGTTGTGGCTTGAAGACATTCACATGCCAGTAAAGATAGGGCAGGGGGACGTAAATATGTTCTGTCATCGGAATAAAGGACAAATATTTTCATACATGTACATGTATCTGAATCTCGGAGTAAATCAATAATTCCCCAGTGATATTGGTGTAGTTGCACGACGACATCACGATGAAAGACTGGTATTCAACAATGTATACAGTCGGTCTGATCATGAGTGGCACTAATCATAAAACCCTTTGAAAGTTTAGTAAATAGTCAGCTGTAGAACATGCACAAATATAATGTATTGTTTTATTTACATGTTTATATCGACATGGCCATACATAGCACTAAATGGCTTTAAAAAAAAAGAAAACTTGAAATGTTTCTGCATTAGACATACTTTAACCTTTGGCCTGCTGGGGACGATCCCAAATGTTTTCGAAAGAAGCAATTTTATAAAACCCAGCAGAGAAAAGGTTAAAACGTCTAAATTGTGCATGGCTCTCAGATGGAAATTAGAAATAGTTATACACAAGGACTTGGCAATGCAGAGTTAAGTATCACCAAAGAAATATAATACAGCATACCATTATACAACATAACCATCAAAACAAGCCCATATGTACACCTGGCCTGCACTGCACGGAAATCGTATCTGTAGTCTGGGCTTAATTCAAGGTTTATGTAATTTCCAGCTATAGCAAAGGCATCGAACCGACTGATTTACTCAGGCTATTTGCTATAGAACACAGACTGAATTAGGACAGAACTGCAGTACGACCCTTTCATGAAGAACAGAGGGCCTATTCTCAAAACGTACTTACGAACATCTAAGCCTAAGAACAGTTCGTAGCCATACTATAAGAATCGCTAGAGATTGTCTTACGATCGTAAGAATGTTTCGAGAAGAGGCCCCCAGGTCTGTAATATACGCACAATATAATTGTCATTGGACAGAGAACCAGTGGGTCTGTAGCTCAAATGGTATTTGACTCCTATCAACATAACATATGGTACTCAGTGGTTTCAATAGGTGCTGGCAACCGGCAAAATTGTTCGTCCATTTCGGAGTATTTCCCTAATTTTGCCGTATACTTCCAATCTTGCTGATACTACTTTGTAGATGAAAGTATGATTTATGCAGATCTTTTGCTACTCTGCCACCTACTTCCGATTCTACTGAAACCACTGGGTACTAGTGGACATGACTTCTATATTTGATATGTACATAATACATGTACTTTAAATTACAATACTATAAATACAATTACTGATACATGCATAGTACAACTCACTAGGACAAATATTGTTCAAATAAAACAATATGTTGTTGAACTTTATGAGTAGCATGCAGCTGTTGTGCTTTTCCCACAGTGAAATAAATTGATATTTTTTAAAATTGAAATTGAAATTGATACAAATTATACCAAATCAGTCGAAATGCATATTTCGACATTTTCAATTATTTTCATTTCTATTTAGTAAATAAGCTTCAGAAAAACTTTTATATATATGGAATGATGCAGTATATTGCCTATTTTTTTGTTGTTGATAATGGTTAAAAGCAGTACAACGGCTGTTGACGGTGGACGTATGATGCTATGTTCACAGCTGATGAGGAAAAGCAAACAGCCCAGATACTCACATTCTGACCAGCACCAACCTTTGACGCCTGAATAACAACGTAATAGATTGCATCCATCATACACGTACCACAAGATATATATGGGCAACACTAGGGCTCGTGGTCCTGTTTATTGATAATATAAGACATATATGAACCTATCAATGGCAAATAACTATTGCCTATTGAAGTGGAAAGACTAAGAGATTTCTCTTGAATACAGTATCATCAAATAGGGGAGTAGCCGAGATGGCACCCCTAGTACTATTACTTGACCTCGCCCAATCAAGCCTGCAGATCTACTGAGACTGTGCCTATGCCAAGGGAAGAGGGGTGTGTGTTGGGGAGCATCCTATATTAGACACAAATAAACTGTTGATATCCGATTGCACAACATTGACAACTAAATTAAAGTATTCAGCGTACCTTGTCAGCCATTTTTCCTGTATCAGCCTTATCTTCATTGTCATCATCAGTGATAAACTCTCGCTTGGGGTAAGGAATCGGCATTCCATCGAACACACTGAAAGAAAACATAATCCATCAAATCTAAATAATCCAACAATTAAATGAGTACCGGTAACTAGTATTAATATGCTATAACATATTTTAAATATTAATGATAAAATAATAGTGCACATTGTTAAAAACTTGATTTCATACATGACAAAATATTAAATAATAAAAAAATTAATGCACCCATTAATAATAAATTTTGAAAAAAATATTAAACTTGACTGCCCCATCCTAACAGGGGGAATAAATTGGTGGTACACTATTTGTCGGAATAACATCCCCCACCCCCACTCTGTTCTGTACTCACTCCTGAGACGGCAGCGGATCTTCCTGGAAGTACTGGTCCTTCATTGCCTGCTCCGACGTGATCCGCTTCGTCGGGTCCATCGTCAGCAGCTTCTGCAGCTACAACCACACACAGTCAGTCAGTCAGTGATAGAAACTAACTTTAAAACGTACTAACCCGAATAGTAATACAAATAACAAATGTTATGAATTCCTACTAGTCTTTAGCATTGGAAGAAATGGCCCAGGCTGGCAGACTAGTGTTAATTTCGATCACCTGTTTTGTGACAACATGCCAGACTAAGCATGTATTGAAGAAAGACTTGCATGGCTTACATACATATGAGTGGATTAGTATCAGGAGAGATATTGTTTGCCTGATGTCACAGTAGGAAACTTTCACCAATCTGCAATGACTTGTACAAATGACCCTAGACCCAGACAGATTTCTTTTCCCTGCCAGCACCACAAATAAAGTACTGAGCACCCTGTACATACTCTTAACACAATATTTTTTTAAACTGCCAAAACAAGATGACTAATGTCATAAAGAGTGAGCGAAGTATTATTTTATGGTACAGCAGTGACAATCTAGAAAAGAAGGTTTGAGACATTTTGATGACATCAGTTATGTGTCAATAAATAATGAATAGAAAAATGCATAATGTAGAGGTAAAACTTACTAAGTGGAATGCCTTGCTATCAGATTTCACTTTGTGTTTCTCCATATACTTCATGAGGTTACAGTTTACATATCTGCAAAGTAATGTAATGGATGAGTATACACAGTAAACAAGGTATGTGTATTATCATGATCACTAAGATGTCCAGCAAGAAAATGATCTATAGGTACTGAAAAGTATTCAGAAATAAGTCACTACAATATGAAATATAAAATATTATAGTGCTGTATATAAATTAAATTGAGATTTTATGGCCGTTTCACAAAATATTTTATTTCCATTTTCTACATTTATGAATCAGCAGTCTCAAATGAGTTTAAATTATGGCTAGCGATGACATATAACAATGGTGCATATCATTTGTTTATTTATGCATTGCTTAAAGTCACTACAGGAATCTGTTATCCACATGCGATGAGGTAAACTATAGCTCAGCCAAATTCCTGAAAACATAGCCATTTACTTACGAGATTTTCTTAAAATCTTTTAACAGCTGTGCATGTTCTGGCATTTTCCGTATATCTTCCCAGTCCTTGTCTGAAACACACAAAACCACATGTGAAAATGTATGAAATGTTAAAATAATCAAAAGCACAATAAGGGAGATAACTCATGGTTGTAGTGATATAAATGCATGAAACTATATTAATTTCATGTACAAAATAATGACTAGCGGTAATTTTCTTTGCATGAACTTTTAACCATCAGTGGATAACATTGGGGACACAATTACGATGTGTAGTGATGAATCTCTACCATACCTTGAGGAAAGCCCATCACGTTGAATATCCTATCTAGCTGATCATGGTGGTAGGGGTTGCTGGTTTTGATATCTTCCTGGCGACAATGGAAGATGGGCTCTGAGGTCAGGAGTTCAGCAAATATACAGCCAATAGCCCATATATCTGAAACAGAGAGATGCAAGGAACTCAATTCAAAACAAGGCATAATTCTTTTTACACACACACACAACATATAATTAAGAATAGCATCACATGATGAAATCATGTCCAAATTTAAATTTTAAATAAAATTAATTTGTTATGCTTACATTAATTTAATGAATACAGATATATTCTAAGGAAGGAACTTGCCAGTTCTAGATGCACACTATGGTTTGTTGGGATATGCAAGAAGCAGCTGTAACTTGTGTAATTGCGGTGTTCGAAATTAAGAAAATAATCAGGGGGTCATTCTCCATGGGCCCAATGTTAATGGAGGTCAAATCTGTCATTTTCAGGGGGTGTCACACAGATACCTTTTACATTGCAGATTTTAAAATGAATCCCCCGAATCCCCTTTAAAGTTGAACACTGCATGATATAAATGTGCACAACATTGATCACATACCTATTGCCTTTGTGTAGTGTCTTGCTCCTAGGAGAAGTTCCGGCGCCCGGTACCAGAATGTGACAACTACAGGGTCAAGGTCAGCTAAGGGCTTCAAAGGGGAGTTAAATAATCTGGCAAAACCCATGTCAGCTGAAAAGGAAATGATGATGGTTACAAGGTATTGAGTTAACATACATTACTATTATCATGATTATAAGTGAAAAATATAAACTAGAAATTATGTCAACTGAGATATTAACATATAAGAAACATAGTTTGACAAGCATTGTGAAAGATATGCGGCTTATGTGTATAGGAATCATGCAACTACACACCCTGACTTTGCTCATAATTCACACTCAATTCTACCATGGCTACTAGTATACGTTTACCATGTATTCAACTTACCTATTTTTACTCTTCCCTTCTCAGTCCCTTCACCCATCACTAGGATGTTCGCTGGTTTCTAATACAAATAAATATGATGTCAAAATAGCTACAATATAATAGAATGTTCTCCAAGTTATACATGGTTTTTGTTTTGTATGTATATATTGGGGTTTAAAGCTGCTTTCAAGATTCTTTCACTTATATCACAGCTTGTCAGTTTTATATATTGCCAATCTACAACCAGCATGTCAGAAAGGTAAGTTTTGCTAACATTGATGCCAGGCTCGCAGGATGCGATTTGTCCTTTGGTTCCTAAGTCCAATCGTTCTACCATTGCGCTACCACCCGCCCCTGCATGCATACTGACAGGAAGAGGACAGGAAGTGTTTTGACTGACCAAGTCTCGGTGTAGCACCCAGTTGGCATGGAGGTAGTGGATTCCGTCCAGGATCTGGAACAGCAGAGACTTCACCATGCTCTTCGGCACCAGCACCACCTTCTTCGTGGCCTTCGCCGACCGGTGGAACTTGATGATGTGCTGGAAGTATCCGCAGAGGAATAAAAAACTTAACCGTGTCAAGACAAAATAATGGTAGCCTAGAGGCTGCTCCTTTCTAGCTGTTCTGTCTGTACTTTCTGTCCGACGCATACGCAGTTACAAAAGATCAACACTGCACAGTGTAACTGTGCGATCAACACTGCAAAGTGTAACTGCACATGCGGACAGAAAGTACAGACAGAACAGCTAGAAAGGAGCAGCCCCCTAGAATGAGTGAGTTATTGTTTTAAACCACAGCAGGAATCTTTGACCCATACCTGACGCGATATTCTAGTAGTATAAAGTCAGTATTTTACATTAACCCTAAACCTGCTGGGTGAGGCAAAAGCACTGCTTATTAGGGCATGAACGGTTGCCTTCAGTAGGGAGAGGGTTAACTGGAAACAAAACAAAACAAACCCCACTGATTGACAAGATGAAAATTATAATAGGAATGTTTTCAAAGCAGTACTGAATACGGAGATTGAAAAAGTGTAGATGTTATCCAGTGGATACTGGAAATTAATATGGATGAATGTCTTGGGAAGTTTGATAATGGAGATGACAGTGAAGTAGTGTGGTATCATACCCAGAGATCATGCTCGGAGTAGTCAAACAGCAGCCAGACTTTTCTGTCCGTGTGAGACAGGAACACCTTCTGTAAGCTGATCACATTTGTGTGCTTCAACTCTCGCAGCAACTATAAGGACAACATATTGATAAATGTCATGAAGATAAACCAAGGATTGTGAATGATCATGAAGATGATTACTAATATGATAATTGATGAATTTGATCACAGTTATATTCTATAAGAATGTATTCAGACATTGCATCCCAGTTGAAACGTCATTTAATGTTTGTCAATTTTGAGTATGTGCACAACTTACAGCGATCTCTCGGCAGGCCGACATAGAGATTCCAGTTCCTTCAATCTGCTTCAGAGCATACTCTCGGCCGTCACTACAATGTGCAATAATTATAGTTATACTTTGTCATCAGGAGTTTTACAGCATAAATCCAGATGTAATTACGGTATAGCACACACACTTTGCAACTGCACCACCTAACGTGGTTATTGAACTAAATACTTATGTGACGACTTAGTTTTTAATTATTTTAGTAGTTTGTCACTGTCCATATAACTTATTTAGTGCAGAGGAATAAAGGATTTAAGCGTACACACCCCCCCCCCCCCCTCAATATGCCACGCCTCCACACGTGCCTTGTATAAGGATACAAATAATAAATGTTTACAAAAAACATGAACTCCTACTCGCCCTTAAGATACCTTTAGTATTGGGAGAAATTGCCCGGGCGAGTGTTAATTTCTAACCCCAACATGCAAATGTGGTTCTGTGTATGGCTCAGATAAGCATGATTGAACACGGAGTGTTTTTGTTACGACAAGAGTCTTGATGAAGGACCAGGAGCTTTCAAAGTTGAACCCAGCATAAATAATAAGACTACAATCTATGATACCATGGTACCTGTCTAATCAGACCGCAGGTATTTTAAAGATTTGGCGGAACAGTGATCAGAGACTAGATTTACTGGTCTAATGTATACTTTATCTCTAATAATAATATTAAGTTGAAGATAACGGTAATACACAACATTGAACGTGGCAACAAACTGATAAACAACTGATAAAAACAGTCACAACATCAATCTGTCAATGACAATGTTGATGATGAAAGTTGATCAGTGACAGTGTACCTGTCCTTTCGTTTAGCTTTGTAAACATGGCCATATGTGCCTCTTCCAACTTTACAGCCTTCATAATCAAATAAGTCTTCTACTTTGGCTCTCTCGGTCGCCGTTTTCAACTTGAAATCGTAGTCCATCATTTAGAAACAGTGCACTAACAAGACGAAGAAATATTTTTATATTTGCAAATGCGCTTCTTTCTTAGAGGAGTTTCCTAGCGGGCAAAACTTATCACTAAGGGGAGGGAATTTGGGTTACTTACTTAGGACCAGCCTCGTTCCCAGGTCGGAGTTTGAGGACTAGTATTAACCGGGTTGGACCAACCTGATGATCAAAACTACCCACCAATGTTTTGTTTTTCTTGGTTTATTTATTAAATATAATATATTTATAGTGGCTAAGTTGAATCTGTTTGATATGTTTTCTTCATGACAAGCCTAACAATACTGAACATTACACTTATAACACGTATTAAAACGTTAATAAACTCACCTAGCAGAATGTTTTCATATTTATAAGGCTGGACGAGGTAATACATTATTTTTACGTAAGTAATATACATGTACATAAGTAGCGTAGAGTGAATTAGTTGTTTAGTTATAAATTCGAGTTACAAATGAACATTTACTGAGTACATCTGATTGATCATATGTTTAAAATTACGTCCGCTTCACCCAGACCATTTCCCGGAATATAGAGCAACAATCACTTCCGGTATAAACATGGCGACTAAACGACATTGGGATCCTTGGAAGTCATTTGATGTTGCTCCAGAAGAGATGAGAGCAGTACAAGAACGTGCTAAGACTCGCCAGTTTATGAAGGCTGAATTTCAAAAGAAAATAACGAATCCGTATCGCGGGCAGAATGGTTTCGTTGTAAGTTATTAGAATTGACCTTGTAAACGAACTAGCCGTTCGGATTTCGTGCACATTTAGTGTAGATCACGTCAAATCGGAAGGACGGTTCGCATGCTGTGTTGCGTCCCCAGTCATATTTTGTCCACACTTATGCCTTAACGCTCGCATGACGTTTCGCCCCAACAAAATAAACCAGCAAGGCATCTGAATTATTGTACTGGTAGTCACAGACAACCATGGTAAAGTTATGCACTGAGAGAGCGATATTTCAGCACAAACGTACTTTTGCAATTATGGATCCCCGAGGTGTTGAAACCTATCCTAATTTATAGGCCACAGATTTCACTGTAGTTTGTCCAGCCACAACCCCAACCAACATAACAAATTAAATTGTATTCTAAATGGTATTTTTTCTTTCTTCTTCTAGATGGATCCTGCAATTCAGAGGTTTATGGCTATGAGATCATCCCAATATGAATACTTCAAAGCAACACCTAAAACTGTTTGGAGTGGCTTCATTCTCTTAGTGTTGCCAGTCTCGATACTATCATATTTTACCATCAAAGACCGAGTGAGTTCTACATTATACTTGATTGAACCTTTTCTAATGATATATTGCACATTTTGACCTAGATGCACATTTAATTATGTAATAAAAGAAATAAACAAAATAATAAAAACACTTTTTCACCGAGTCTCTGAAGTCCAAACGTTTTACCATTACGCTACTGCACACTACGCTTGTTTCAATTAAGAAGTATGGTTTATATCTACGTTTCAGAAAGAAAAGGAGAAGAAGTATCGAGCTGGTGAGATCGCGTACAAAGACAGGACATGGAAATTTGTGTATTAACAGCTGTGACAGTGTGTTTGGACTTTTATTAGCAGCAGTGATTACATATAAACATTATTTATACAGCCTTGTGTGACTGAAGATCTAGGCCACAAGTATGTCATCAAAGAATGTATCTTCACATTAAATTTGAAATAAATGTAGTACCAATGTAAATTACAAGGTTTTTTTTGTGTATGTTCAGTGAAATATACAGTAGACCTCGCATATAACGTACTCATTGGGACCCAGGGCTCTGGACTAACATATGCCCGACATACAGGGCCAAGTTAAATTGCACTGCGGGCAACCTATTTTTTAAACACTTTGCACCTTTGGTGCCTGCTACTTGCCCCGATTCGCTCTGCGGGAAAGTAACTCAGAATGTTAGTCCAGAGTCCTGGGGACCAGCTATTATATGCATATGTCTGTTATATATGCATATACTGTAATTAGCATTAGATGGGACTGGGACTTCAGAAAGCGAGTGTCCAGTTTATGCGAGGCTGTTATATGTGAGGTCTACTGTACTTATCCTTTCCAAAGACCAACCATGTAATGTAATCTAACTCTGCTCGTACCTTCCCTGGAGGAAATGAAGACCTACCAACAATGTCTGAAGTTCAAGTCATGATCATAGGATGAAGTTTCTATCATACTTGTTAGTACTAGTTGTACCAGAGTTGTGAATGGGTGGTAGCACAATGGTTAGAATGTTAGACTTCGGAGACAAAGGTTTCCAGGTTCAAATCCCATCCCGGGAGCCCTTTCTAACGTGATTATGATAGATGCGCTGTCTGTGGCAATGCAGTTATTCATCCTTGGTCTGTCAGTACCAGCCAGTGCTTGCAGCTTTACTGCAACATTCAGCGCTACAGATGTTGCAGGATTTCTGCCTGTCCTAAACTGACAAGCTGTGATGCAAGTGAAAGAATTTTGAAAGCAACTACAAATCCTAATACAAAAAAAATACCAGGAGTTATTCGTGAGGCTGTCCAACTCTAACAACATGTGCTAGGTTATGTCCAAGCTTTGAGTGAAACCATCTTGGCAGCTGCTCTGGTCCGAGCTAATCTAAAGCTATTTTACATGGGTGTAGGTCTTACAATTTGTTTGTAGCACAATATTAACAACCCACTCAATTTAGTTGTTGGATATTTATTGCAAAGGAAATGTACACTCGGCCATATATTTAATGAAGACATTTCAAAAGCAATGGCCAATTTAAAATTTGTCAACTTCATAACATTTCGATTGTTAAATTAATTAAATACTGTATATCACAGATTAAGGCTATGTTTATGTGCAGTCGTAAAGAGAATACAAAAACAGTGATACATAATAAATTAATATATACAACAAAGATTACTGTAGATCAAAAATGCAACTGTGCTATAGCTTGAACAGTAAACCATGTTTGTATAACTAATAATTCCTGAGAGAATGGTGCAAATGTTATGTATACACAATAATTAAGGAATATTTACAATTATTTCAACTTGTCATTTCAACTTGTGTATTTAAAATAATCCACTGAAAAGCATTACACCGGTACCCTATTATTCCATACATAGGCAAACACACACATGCACACCCTCTTAATCTGCACGCACGCACACTTCATTCTAGATGATGTTGAAGACAACTGTAGGCAATAATAAAGTTTTATAAACTAATGATAATATGATTGTTTTTTTTATACTATTTATAAGAAAATGCCAATATTACATGAATATTGTTATTGCATACAATTGTTGCTAAATATTAAATAATGGTTAGGCATCATCCTCGAAACACAGGCCATTACTACACATATCATTTGATGGAGGTTATGTGTAGTCATAATAGCCTGTGGTTCGAGGATGGATTGGATTAATATACAAATCAACATAATGCCCTTCAACATAATCAGACAAGTCAGGAAAGTCTTCAGTAACAGAGTGTAAACTGTGCAAGTACACTTCTTTATAACTTGAGTATTTAAAGAAACAGTGTTAACAGCCAATCAAAAGTGATAGACACATTTTCGGCTGTTAGGACTGGATGGTGGCGAGACATGATACGATGATGCTGGTTGGGCGATTTCTGGACTCAACGGTGGCGACTCATGGTACAGCATTGTTGGTTGGCAGCTTTCGGGAGTTGAAGGCGGCGATATATAGTATGACATAGTTGATGTCGGTGAAACATGGTACGACTTTGCCGACTGGATGGCTTCAAAGGCTGCTCTCCACCTGTCTCTAGCTCTGTTGGAATCCGTGCTCTAAAATATAAATAAATATGAAAGTTTTGAAAAAAAAATATGCAAAAGATTGATAACACTACCTCGAAACGTAATATTATCAAGCACTACAATTTCTCATAGAAAACTATGCAAGCCGTGTATTGGAACAAAATATCCAGTTGTTTTGGTATAATAGTTGTCAGAAACTAACCGGATGTGCGATATCTGGGGGAATAGGCTCATCAAAAGATTCTACCTTCAACGTGACGTACAGTGACCGCGTTAAGTTGAACCGCTGCTAACTATTATAAAGGTCTATTATCTGTGAAAGTTATTTTATTTATAATATGGATGTATTAATTACCGGGTAATTTATTTCAGGACGAATATAGTGTCTGGGTCCTTCGAAAGCATTGCACACGCTGTACACCTTTTCGATGGCTTTTCTCTGTTTCTTTAGCTTTTTCTGAAATGTACATCAGGAAATACATGGAAATAATGTATTGCAACAATTAACGTTTTCTATGTAGGCTACTGCACTTACTTGTGGGCCCTACAACCTTTTAGTGTATAATAGTAGGCTACTCTAGATCGCTGTTTACATATATACCTAAAATACAGACATCTGAATGAATTTACCTGCAACTCGTCTTCGTCTTCTTCAACATATGCCAAACCTCCAATGTGTCTCTTATTCTTCTTGGACCCCCCAGACCCCTGACAAATAGGCAGCATTGTAGAACATTACATGCCAAAATTGTTACCAGCTAGCTTGAGATTCCCCTAGCCGTACCTTCTGACAGAACATACTTTCTATATGGGAAGTCATATTAAAAACCTCTTATGGTCAGCTGGGAAGGCTAGAGGGATCTCGAGCTAGTTACCAGCATGTCTAGTTTTGTGTCTTATTGATCTAATATAAGATGAATCGTATGTGCATGTAGACCTATATCATGTCGACATATCATTGAAAGGTTATGTGTAGATTATATTATAGTGATAATGTTGACATCCGAGTTCCAAGTCCACTGTATACTCTCCTTGTGAGGCACTCCAATCCTGGGAAGAAGCAGATTTACGGTGTAGTACGGACGGTCAAATACTCCAAGGATTTCGGAGATAGTTTTGGTTGGTAGTTAACATGGTCGGATCTAGCACTCCATGGACACGACAGCTTGGTTTGTATACATCTCATGGTGTTGAGGTCATGTCACTGCATTAAGATATGTTGTCAAACTATGACATCAGTGCTTCTAAACAGCAGCGTGTGTGTGTGTTTGTGTGTGAGAGACAGAGAGAGAGAGAGAGAGAGAGAATTATTATCTGATTGATTATTATTAATCGAGCTGTGGAAGCATTGACAGATGATAATGCATAGGAACTTGAAGCAGCTTTTGGTAAAGTTTACCTGCGAACCTATATTATGGTTACCCAATTTAACAGTCCATGTACTAGTATCATGCATGAACACAGTATTACATGCATCTTTGGAGACTTTATTATATTAATTATTCTTGTTGTATACATAGTATACATCTATGTATCTCATTCAATCTATCCTCAGGCTGCAAACGCTTTATTTACAAACATTGTACATCGCAAAATAACTTAGAATAATATTGTTTATACATTATTTTATGAAGCGAGTTGTATATAGTGTGATTCAATAATGCTTTAAATTTATACGTAGCCTAGGATGAAAAGTACTATATCTACCTATATTAGTATTGAACGTATTCATTATTTCCTTAAATATTATCTACAGCTGAAAGAATATTAAATATGTTCTGAATGTAACACAGACAGTTGCACGTGTCCATAAGGCCATCGATAAACTATTACTTGGCCATACATTGTCCTCTTGTAAATACTAATGTTCCACCTCACTGCATGAATCCACTACACCATGCATTTTAGCAACGCAATCAAGCTCCGTAGTTATACCATATAACAAAAATTGCATAAAGTTTCTAAAGCTACATGTGTATGTTGCTTCTATGGCCATGAATTTCTTGGATGTGGTATTTGTTCTCCATATTGTAAAATTAATTCCATTGTCCATTGTCGTCAGTGATGAAGGTGCGCTGGGGTCAGTGTAAGACGAAGGTTCCAGTTCTCCAGTCAATGATAAAGTAGAAGGATCATGAGTGAAGTATACAGTCAGAAGGACTGGGTACGTTAACTCAGGTCATCACATGTAGTAATGATCTACATGTTATAACCAAGTTATAATCATATAGTAATCGTTGGTGTATCTATTATATTTCCAGACAGGTGCAAGTCATTCTGTGAAGGGTGCAATCTGTCCTTTGGTAAAAAGCAAGTCCTCGTACGTCGTTGTCTTCGTGACTGACGTTAGAATACAGTTGTCAGTTAAATCTGCAAAGGATGAACATAACTTGTTAGTTTCAGGAATATTAGTAAACGATTTCCAATTTTTCAATTTCAACAGTTAACACGATTTAATTAATTTGTAGGAGAAGAGTGCCATCTTACCATGACTAAATTAACGCATTACCAAATATTGAAACATGATATTAACAGGAATGATACCATATTAGCTTGAATATATTCTAAACATTTAGCAAAGTTTGGAAGTAAAAACAAAACTACTAGTACTTGTGTGGACAATCAAATGTATACCGCAGTTCCGTATGTTCATGGAATAAGTAGGGCTAGTAGTATAGACCTATATTCTTCCTCTAAACGACCACTTTGCTTACTTAATTTACAGATGTAATGTAGGCAGTATTTGGTCTGGGTATCGAGGATGACCTATAGTATGTCATAGTGCAGGTGAATACTACTGAAAACTGCATGATAGTTACTATGAGATGAAGATGCATTGTAGATCTATACTATCACAATAAATACAATTGTTATATTATTGGGCCCAATAGAACCCTGTGAGGGAAAGCTATTGGTTTAATAAATGTCACTAGCATAGTACAACTACATGTATTAGAATTAGTTAAAACCACAGATAGATATGTATGTTAGTTGAGAAGGTATTCAGAGAAGGTAATCAGAGATAGATCAGAATTGTTAAGAGTTAAAACAGCAGCCAATTCAATGTTTTCCACTCACCTCATACTCATACATGTCATATACAATGCACTTGAGTATTCATTATTAACAGCAATCTAATACTGAGTTGAACTCCTTTCTCATTTCTTCTAATTTCAAACGCAAAGTCTCTATATTGGATAGTAGGAATATATGGTGTCGTGTTAATTATATTATAATTAGTATAGTACATGTAATAACAACGTGCTATAGTCTGTGGTTTACATTGGTGTGTCAGTTGTGCAATGGCATCATGCTGTAACGAGTTAATTATATGATCACACTTGTTAATAACAACCGACAATTATCCTAATTATTTAACTGTTAATTGTTTATTAATTGTGATTAATAGTGTTTGTTGCATTGGTACTTACCATCATTTTGACAGTGCAGCTTCAGAACCATTTGGCCACAGAATGATGTTGTGAAAAGTATGTCTTGGTCGGTTTGGGCAATTATATGTTCTGTGCATTGCCGAACTAGACGATGTGCGAGTCTACGTTCGTCTAGAATGCCCGCGTGCGTATGTGCTTGCGTGTGTCTGTTTAGCTGTGTGTATGTATTTGATGTTCATCTATTATATACCATAAACGTGATTCACATAATGTCATGTGATTGATTTAAACCGCAGAATTGTACAGAAAATATGCGTCATCCACATTTATTAAGAAATATTTCTCGCCAAAGAGATAAAAAAATGTAAAGTTATAGAAAAAGAAAATAGCTAAATGAAAAATCAGACAATATAGACCTAAATAATATCTATATCTTGACATTAAATGTAAATTGAAAAACAGAGCTGAAATAACTAAAGACAAAATATAACGTTTTAAAGGAGAAAATAATCTATAACTGATCAAGTTGTAGACAAAAGCAATAAAATTATTTTTAAAAAGACCCAAATTATTGCCGTGTTACCTCAGTGTCGCCATGGTGATCTTTGTTTGTACGGCCTCTATTAGAACCAATGGACGCATGTCCACCCTCGTTATCAGAGAAACCTATGTTCACGAACTGAAATTATATAAGTACCATCTAGTTAACGCTATATGAAAGACAAGTAATGCCAACAAAACATTCCGACATGCCAACTCGCAGAGAGAGAGAGAGGGGGGGGGGGGTGTGTGTAGGATTAACTATTGAATAATGGACGGCATTCAAATTACTGTCCATACTCACACTACGTCTTCTATGGTAATGAGAACAAAATATTACGATATTTTACATGTTAAAAAACATGAAAAATGGTGTTTGTTGTTGTTGTTGTAAATTATCGAAAGGAACATATTGTCCACCATCGTCTTTCTATACAGAGGCATTTTAATAAAAATAAATTAATTACATATGAATGGCATGTGTACACCGTGTTATTTTCACAATATACCTGTGATGATATTCCGGGTTCTCCATTTCCGTCATCTCTGATCAACTGCTGTTTTTGGATGTCAGGGAACCTATCATACATGATGGGGAGGGCGATAACCCGTGAGCAGTCTGAAACAGAATGTATAAAGTCAGAGTTCCATTTATTTGCAAACTGCGATCCGTTAAATAATTAATGTATTTGAGAATTAGTCGCTATATATATGAAAATAAAAGGCATATTTTGTTTCACTTAATACTTCCAAGCCATTACAATGCTATAATAGGAATGTCCATTTACTCTCCAATACTGCCAATCGGCCTACAGAACACAAACTAAGATTTATTGTATTTAGACTGAATTCTTTAAAAGCAAACATGGTCTCATTTATATTAGATAAGATGTCCTTCCTTGCCTTGGCTCTGTTGTGTCCGGGTAGTGATAATGCTATGCATGCTTTGAGTATAATGAATCATTAATAACCATTATCACTACCCAGCCTGGCAACACTATACCGTAGTTGATTTGCTGTATGTCGTATGATTTTACATAATAGAAGAGAAGAATATTACACTAGGATACTATAGAAAAGTGTTTTTTACCGTGCTCGCTTTCGTTATTCCTCAGCGAATTTGTAGACAAACTCTGCAAATAAGTAAATAAATGTACTGGTTTATGTACTCACGGACAAATTTCACACAATTGTGTTGTGTCGAATCAATCCGGTTTTATTTATTCTTAATGCAGAAGAATGATATTGATAGTTACGATTTTTCTGTTCGTGATGGTGGTAGAACGTTAAGTGAGTGAGTGAGTGAGTGAATATGGAGTTTAACGTCGCTGCGGGCATCTTTTATTACCCATTTTCGACGAGTAGAACGTTAGTGAGGTATAGGTCATGTTTATTTCCGGGTAGTGTCATGACTGTCATAACTCATTACCGTAGCAATTACACTATCCAGCCATAAACATGCGTCTAGTAATGATGTTGAATTGCATGACAACTCTACATTGGTTTAATATATTTGGTAGCTTTCTTACCAGGACGTATGAATTGTTCGATCTGGTGGCATTAACAGCTACTGCTTGCATTGTCGAATTCGATATGGAATCTCTTTTCATCCGAGTTTTCATTTCCTTGTAAGCCACTCTCACCTGTATAATAGGAAAAATAGTCGATTCTACTGGCCATTTAAAGCTAAATGTAGCCGGGTGTGATACAAGATCTATATGCTTGTATTGGTCTCGGCCAGCGGGGTTAACACTTTGGTTCATTCGGTACTAAGAGCATTGGAGCCGAAGGGGCATCCCCGCTGGCCGAGACCAGTAAGAGCATCTTATATCACATATACACAATTCGGAATGGTAAACATTGTATGCTAATATATAGCCTACAGTAGGGATCCACCAGACGCATATTGAATGAGTAGCCTATATACTCTTTCAATAATACACTATATTATGTCGCTGTGGAAGAAGCCACTAGCCCAATAGGGCCTAGTCTAGAGGATGGCATATACATCCATTTCAATAGTCAGTATACTTGGTGAAGGGTGAGTGAGTGAATATGGAGTTTAACGTCGCTGCGGGAATCTTTCACCCATACTTGCTGAAGGGCTGCTTGTGACATGGTACAAACTGCATGCAAGTTTAATTTATTAAAGTTTAATTTCAACCGATGGACACATTTTATTGAGGATAGGGTATACTTACATTTGATGTGCAGCAGTGAAACACAAATATGAATACACCCTGAAAAGAAGTGGGTACAAGCGATGAGTATCAAATATGAATACACTTAAAAGTGACTTAATAATAATGTGCGTATTTGTATTGCGCCACTTTCATTCTCCAAGAGCTATGTTAGACTTGCCAAAAAGGGTTCTCCTATAGTATATATTGCAACGTTCACGTAACTGGCCCGTATGTTGAACTAATTATTGGACACAATTCGAGTAACTAGTGCATAATGCCAGAACAGACAAAGAAACACTTAATGTGATACGCCAGCAAATGACCAAATTCAATGCATTGACGGGAAAGCACGGACTCAATCAACTATAGAATCATGTAATATTTGGTCAGCCACGATAGCCTCGTAATGTCATGCATAATATGAGGCAGAACAGTTCGAAGGTTAATTAGCTTCCATGATAGAAGATAAATAATCTTGAAAGCGGCTCTAAACCAGTAGTATTTAAACCAAAATTAAAAAATATATATTTAAAACAAAATAGCGTCCACGGCTGGTGTACACCCGGAGAGACGTGACAATAAAGATATGACCGACTTTCTAATGACAAGACTCGATAATGATTATGTTGTAACCTACTATACGTAGTACTGCGTACATTTCTTAATGGAAAACTATACGTGTACGATGAAGCTGCGGTAAAATGTTACACACGTTGAAATGAAGCTTATACTGCATAATTCCCATGGATATTTTGTTGGCGTAAGCATATAATTCTTTAATCGCAATTTACATGCGTAAAAAAATGAAGCATTCAAATAGTTGTTGAACTTCCTAGTTGAAATTAACTCATTTCTATGCAGTATGCGTAGCGATGTGAATATGTGAAACGGATTCGCTTAAACGCTTTGACAGTTCAATGTGCTTATTATTATTGGGCCTATGTGGAACATACACAACGCACCACTCCTCAACAGGTGTACGCCTGTTAGCGTGATTGTAAGCGTACACAAGCAGTAAAGAAATGTATTGTAAACTACAATGTGTTGCACATTTTGCATACTTTAATAAAGTGAATTGTCTGTAATGTGATGTAATTGTTGGCATGTTATACATGTATGGAACTATACAAGTTGAAATTGTGACATGTACCTGTAATGTGTTTGCCACTGCGAAAATATATTGAAATACGATGACATCTATATTGACAGCAAAGACGCCAAACACCCACGTGACTCCGATAATAGGCAATATGACTCCCAGAGCCCGCGCGATGTATCTGTGGGGAAGAAATCACAATGACGACAGTGTTATTTACATTTTTATCTCAGTTAAAAACTATCTATACCAGAACTGCTTATTCAATATGGATTTTTTAAAACTTTAGATTAATTCGAACAGGCTTGTTAGTGATGGTATGTATTATTGTATATTATTCTGTTCGTCTACCGTTTCCTCATTTTGATTCCTTTGCCTTTCCTCTTATCATTTACTATAGTTTGGCATGGAATGCATTGACCCCCCTATTTCGTAGATTATCTCGGTAAATACTTCATGGAATGAAAAACAAAAAAACTCCATTTTC
>JAVCKZ010039559.1:0-19151 GCA_034780755.1 Lepetodrilus elevatus | reverse complement strand
AGAAGAAGAAGAAGAAGAAGAAGAAGAAGAAGAAGAAGAAGAAGAAGAAGAAGGAGAAGAAGAAGAAGAAGAAGAAGGAGAAGAAGAAGAAGAAGAAGAAGAAAAAGAAGAAGAAGAAGAAGAGAAGAAGAAGAAGAAGAAGAAGAAGGAGAAGAAGAAGAAGAAGAAGAAGAAGAAGAAGAACAGGGAGATGAAGGAGAAGGGGGAGAACCTACAACACATAAATACCAATTTTATATATAGTGCTTTTTATTATGCATATATATATATCATATAAAACGTTTCTTAATAATAATTTCAGATCCTATGTTCTTAGTTTAAATGGAAATTAATCCTAATGAATTATTAATAAATACGAATAACGCGTATTAGATGGAAAAGCGGGAATATAATATGGACGTTCGTCTGGAGCTGATCCGATGATAGGCGCAGAAATAGTACAGACTTATATATAAATATAGCTTACATATACGTGACAGACAGAATTCTTAAAATCAAGAATTATTTAATTAATATACTATTTTTATGGAATGGCAGCCATATAAGAGTTATAGGAGCCATCGGCAAAATGTTTAAATTGGGGTTTAGAGCCGTTTTCAAGATTCTTTCACTTAGGCTATATCACGGCGTATCAGTTTTAGGGCAGGAGGAAACCCACAACATCCGTTTTTCCGTTGCGTTGAATGTTCCAGCAAACCTGCGAGCACCGGCTGGTACCAGTGTTCGAAATTACCACGATTTAAAGGTATCCAGGGCAAGTAGAAATTTATGTGGAATTATTTTTATTTTTATTTTATTTTTATCCTTATTCGGGTCAGTAAGTTTTAAAGGTAAATTTATATCGCTGGCTGGTACTGACAAACCAAGCTTGACGATAACTGTATTATTGTACAGACAACGCGGCAAACATTAACCAGGAAGAGGAAGACATGCTTGTGATTTGTATCTACATCAGTAGGCCTACATGTATTACATTTTTTTGCTTAAAAGAACAAGTCCTGCAGTGGCAGCTATCAATCTATACTATTGATAATAATGATTGTCACCCCTAATTCACATTTTTAACCACTTGATCTTCAAGTATACACTAGTATTATAGATATCCTGAGGTGTGAGAGAGTTAGTTGTGTGGCATCCTCGAAACAATGGCTGTTATGATTGTACATATAACTAGTGATAACCTCCGTCAAATATGTATTTAAGAATAGTATTTGACGGAAGTAAAGTGTATTCATAATGGCCGTTGTTTCGAAGATGGCCGTGTGGTAAATATACCTGAATACTGCATACATTGTTCTGTTTAAAGTACTACTGGTATAATGCGTAATATATATTTTCAAAATACCAATTCTTGCCATTTTAGGCTCCATTACATAAACGAAGATTTTTTCATCGGAACGAATACGTTTTTTTTCGTGGGAGCGCAAATATATATTTTGTTCTTACCCATTTCACTGTAAAAGCTTCGCACGGAAACAATCATTACTTATACCAAATTAGTATCCACCGATAGCATGTTTCACAATGTGACAACAACATTTAATTCATTTACGAAAGAGAAATAATCCGAAGAGCGCAGCCGTATGAAATCTACATGTATGTTGTATAATAAGTACGCGTTTGACTATATACACTCATTCTCAAATTTCGTGCACAATTCAACAAGTGTATTATGCAGTTTAAAGCTGTGCTATATATACACAGATCTATTCACTTGAATAATTCTAACCTATATGTTATAGCGTTCTTACTCTCTATATATATATAGTTTCATTCGTTTTCTTTCATATGATTTTATAGGATGTTAACATCCTGTTTGTCAAACAAATGTTGTAGGCATACGTCAAACAAATGTATAGGCATACGTTTATGTATTGAGAAATGTCTTATTTGTATGTTGTATCATCATGAGAATATATATTGTTTTTCAAAATAAGAGTCCGCGACAACGTAAAACAGCCAACACAGTTTGTTAATATTGATGATAAAATTTTAAATCATGAATTATACATGATTAATGATTAAATACTTATGTGTTCGTGTATAGATCTAGACAAGGTATAAGTTCAAACATAGGTATTTTAGATCTGACATCATCTCTACATCTCTACATCTGCTATGTTGACTATAGCAGTAGCCTATACATATTCATAGCACGTAATGATATTATGATATATATATATATATATATAATTATTGCATCATGACTGTTGCCACGTATATATAAACCTTAACAAAAGATATCCACTCTGGTTTGGTAAAAATGTAGGCCTACATATATAGGTATATAAAGACAAGTTCAATATAGATAGGGCGTCCCCCGAAAGCAATCTTATAATTATGAAAAACACCAAAACGGCTATTCGTAGTACATGTACAATACTATCTTATCTATATCTATATCCAAATATTGGAATACAGTAGTGTATCTAAACATTAGAATGTAATAACGAGGGCATTAACAATTCGAAAGAATATTTTAAAAATTATTTGCAATGTTCATTATATAACCAACATTAATCTACATACATTACACCTCATTTACATTGTTGTGCCATCTGCATATCGCCGACAAGTTGGGTAGGAATGTTCAGAACGGAAGTTGGCACTACCGCTACAAAATGATAACAAACTACACTGCTCTGTCATCTGACCGTGTGTCAGCGCTGCGCTATAGTAGTAGCTGATGTGAAGCTAATCCAATACAAGCATAGGCAGCCAAACTGCAGTAGTAGTACAGACAAAGTTAATGGTAAAACAATTTACGTGTATGCTACAATCAGGCGTTAAATGGGCTTTTAGTGCTATTTCTGATCAGCTGATTGGGCGGCCCAAATGCATCTGTTGATCGGAAGTTGGTACTGCAGATGGAAAAGATCGGAAGTTGACAAGTAATAGCCCATAGGCCTACTCTCTTTATTTCTGTCTTTATTTCTCT
Source organism: Lepetodrilus elevatus (assembly GCA_034780755.1). NCBI lineage: Eukaryota > Metazoa > Mollusca > Gastropoda > Lepetellida > Lepetodrilidae > Lepetodrilus > Lepetodrilus elevatus. The sequence continues at coordinate 16,213 of JAVCKZ010039559.1, read as the reverse complement.
CTATCCGTGTTATTAATGCACTATTTATCTGTCTCTCAATTTAGTTTTTGCATGCGGCACATTCATTTGTGGGCGCAATTTTATCTTTGCATATGATACCTTCCCTGTTCCGTCTGCAACATCCGTGGCTCTTGGTGTTTTACTATAACGGAGGTTGTTACCTGCATATACCCTATACCTATGTTATTATATAGCTTGCGGCACTCAGCTGTCTGAACCTAATGCTGAAGGCTTTTGCTGAAGAGGTAAACTGCGTGAACAGGTTAACCCTCCAAATCCTCCAAATCACTCAATGCGACTCAGGCCGAACACCGTCCTCGACTGATGTCACAATTGGTGTCAATTCGGGACATATCAATCAACAATTAACAAACACTGTTACCTAAATTTGATTGACAACTTCTACCACTCTAGGCCTATTCTTCTAGGCTAAAACGGAAGTTCTGTGAAGGTGATTATTATATGCAATTAGCATGCGCCGTCATCATTCACTTTAATTCAAGTAATTAATTTTCTGGGAAGGTGATCAGACCCGACAACATAGTAAATAGCTTACAATTTAACTCACAGAAATGCTTTGGCATGTTTCGGGTTTGTTATTATGTTTAAATTATTTGCAAAGTCAAGATAAAAGTATAGGCTTACATGTATCGACAAAAATATAAGTAGGCCCTTATTTATATTTGTAGTCTACAAATATTATTCCGAATGTAACGGTAGGTCTATCGTATGCCTATAGTAGCTTATAATTTATATTATAAACTATAGTAGCTTCTTGACTTTATATTCTTCATAATGAATGAATGTCTACCGTTGGACTATTTGGAACTTCCTATATACTAGTATTAGCCTATTATATTTCATCCACACGTGATCCCTCTTTCTTGTGATTATATTCATATAATCGTAATCAAACTTCGTTTTACTCGTTTAATTATCAAATTATATAGGCCTACGGAGAACCTTGTGGAACTAGCCTATGCTAGCATGTAGCCTATGTTGAAGGTATCATCTCGCTTTCTAACAACGTAGCCTACATACATAAGCCTATATATATATATGCTACATACGGTGGACAACGTAGACTTAAAAAGGTTAATACCGGAGTTAAACTGTTATAATAACTTTCTATATGACCTATACTAGACGTCTTCTAACGGGACATATTATCCCGTCACAGCGTTTCTACATTAGCCTAAATAATCATAATGTACAACTATTTTCTGTACGTTGCCCAGATAGCAAGAACACGTTCTTACAACGTCGTTTACCCCAACAGCTTTTCCACAATGTCGTACCGTCGTCATACTTTGTAGACTGATTGGAATACCTAAGAACTAACTTGTATTACTTACAGATAACTTTCTCTGTACATAATTGTTAATGAAACTTATCCGTGTACATTACAGGTATTTTCGTAAACGTAACATGCGCAAAAAGCTCCTACGTATAAAACCGCTAGTCAACAATATATATACATAGGTACGTATATTTAGTTTCAGCTCATAACAAACATTATGCAAATATTAAATACACTTAACTGTGTATAAAACACGCGTAGAGTGTGTACACTGGTGTACCTCTCGTTGATATAGGCCTAGCCAAACTAATACTGACGTACCGTACTGATATTTCATCTGACGGAAATCAAGAGATGTAATATGAGGATACTATGACGGCCACAGTATTCGTCTACTGAACGTATAGGCCAAGGCTTGAATGAGAGAGGCGTTGAACACTAGCTAGCTATATAGCGAGGTTGTGTGCTGTGTGTTTGTGTGCATGGGCTATACTAGCTCGTTGGTTCGATCACAGCAGACAGACAACCCAGCTGACAGCAGCCGACATCGCGGACAGTCGAGCACTCGCTTCGGGCATCTCGGACGTGGCGGGCAAGCATATCGTGCAATAGACAACATGTGGATTTCACTCGTAATACGATGAATGTACATTGCATGCCTGGAAAGTGACAGAAAAGCAACAACATGCACGAGCACCGCTAGGGGGCTAGAGCTAGTAGTAGTCAGTCGCATATACCCAGGATTCCTCGCGCGACTTGTGCATGTAGTAGTAAAACTCGGGAGGCAAGTCCGAGTAACAATATGGCTCTGCATCGTTCCTCACAACCGACACGGCAAGGGTCGAAAGCCGATCAGGAAAAGGATGAAGAAGACTCGGAAAATAACGGATATATTCAGGTGTTTGTGAAGCCTCTAGAACAAGGTAATTACAGTTTCTTCCTGAACTGGCTCGGATTGACGAACTCCGCGTTTTCGAGTCAGCAACTCGGAGCGTTTTACGGTGTTGGAGTGTTACTGTCAACAGTAGTTTTCTATCAGCTGCTGAGGTGCGACATCGGATTGTTATTCCAGAGACTGTGCGGCCTGATCGTGCCCATGTTTAGTATACTATGTGCGTTCTACTGGCTGTCGCTTTACTTCCGCCGAACATGGAGTACAACTAGTGTTTATTTACTCTTCAGTTCGTGTTATTTGGGGGAGACTGTAGCACAGGTACTGCTGAGAGACTGGGGGACCCCCCAGAGCACCGAACCCACCCCTCAGACGGGTGTCGCCACCCATACCGTCACCCAACCCATTGTCATCGTATTCGTTCTTCTTTCCATCAGTGTGGCCAGTGTGTTCTCCTCTCTGGAGACCCTTCACAGTGCAGTTGTGATCCTCTCTGTCAGTTTCACCAGATTTTTAGCATGTTCATCCTTAATAGACCTGCCTCACGGGTTCAGGCCATATGCAGCATACACCTGCGGATTTGCTGGTATACTAGTGTCGAAATACATGGAAACTGTTCTAAAACCACCCATACAAAATTTCATGACCCAGGATGGTAAAATCCCAGTTATCAAACGTCGGAGATCAAGTTCGTCGAGTGCTCATGCGTTCTCCGCTCACAGATCGGCTCGAAGGACCTCACTTCCAGCCCTCATCCAAAAAAGCCAGGTAAGCCGAAGCATATTAATTAATAAAATAATATCTATTTTACTTATTTAGCATTTCCAGGGGGAAATCCACCAGCAGAGAAGACAATGATCAGCGACATTTGTTTACCTGCAGGCGATACTGTAGCCTACGAATCATCCGGGTGTTGGGTGGGGAAACTCAATCATCCAAGAGTACTTGTATTCTCTCGTTAAAGGTCAAGGTCACACCCACAGCTTTTAACCACAGCCTCACTGGTTACAGAAACTTTTAACACTCGTCCTGTTACCAACGCTCGCGATAGTGTGTTTATAATTATCCATATATACGTACACAGTGTAAGCTAGCATGTCTACGTGCATGTCACACATGCAAACATGCATCCACATCTGCAACATCTGGAGTGTGACAATGATCACAATGCAAATATTAATATAATTATATATGCATTAGTGTACATGGTATACTGTATATTAAATGCTTGTATTTATGGTATTTGTACTGGTCATACCACACTTCTGATACATTCACATGATGATACATTTTGCAGTATGACTAATATTGCATAATTGAGTGATATGTGAAAGTATTGGAGTTGTAACAAAACTATTAGTATTAACATGATTGCAGTGTAAAAACAAACTGTCCATTTATAAAATTCACAGCTATGTGACTAGTTGACCTACTTTTAAAGGAAAGCTGTTAACATGGTTAAAGATCAAGTAAATTATTTCCTGAATTATGAATATACATATATCATATACACATTTGGTTTATACACACTTCATTCAACAAGGTATTTAATCCTCATTTCTAAAATTATAAAGATATTTTTAAATGTTCTTGAATGGACAAATTTAGATGTGTGGATGACGTATTTACCGTATATTTCGAGGACATGAATGACATCACACGTTCCGTGGCAAAAAAACATTGTGCATAAGGATGTGTGTGTATCATGGATTCGGTTTCATATACATATATTTTCTAGTAGCATAGAATAACTTCCATGTTGTTTACTTTGAATTAACTTTGCCTTAGATTGAATATTATATTAAACATGTTTTGAACAATATGTGATAATGATTATTGTATCATGTTCACATTTAAAATTATGTATACGTTAAATATCATGAATGTAATTGACATTTATGCTTTTGCTATTCAAACAGAACATTGGGATCTCATTGTATACACTTTATGTTACTGTTAAATGTAGATGAACATTTTGTAGGGAAAATGACAGTCATCAACAAAGATACAGATTACTGTAATATATTTGAGTATCATGTTTGTGATACTTTATATGTTATCTCTCTAATAACATGTATCAATTTCATATGCTGACATTCTGTATTCGAAATAATATTAATTAACTGTTATTTGAAAATGTTAATTCTGGAAAATGAGGGAAGTACATACACACACACACACACATACATGTATACACATACATTTCTTGACCTTTTAGAAATAGCATAATTAGTATTTTATTACTTATAGTTATACTGATGAACTTCAAACAAGATGAAAACAATTATAATGTTGTTTCTTTGCGATGTTTGGGAGTATATCATCATACAACTAGATAACGAAGTATTTGATGGTACACCTGTGTAATGAAGTATTTCATGGCACAATTTGATAAATCCTATATTACATGGTAAAACTGGATTACCTATATATAATACACATGATACGGCTATGCTACTATGATACAAATCATCTCCGTTGACAGTCATTACTTTCTCACTGTTCACACTGCTTATCACTATGAAATTGCTATTAATCTTTAATTATGCTAATATTGGACACACCTATCACTCATAACACGTAAATCACGCATACATTACACATACATTACATATCCGTCGCATCCTGGTGAATACCAAGCGGCCTAATGGATTTACAGCGACGGCTAATATAATCGTGATAATACATCTCCTCTTGTGGATGTCGGTCACACCCCAGTGCTTGCCTAGAGTGCAATGGATTCACTGATTTTATTGAAAGTCCTCTTGTTGTTTTGCGCTGTTCGTGCAGGTGCGTTCCAGTCCACACAAACATCCAGAGATTTCTCCTTGACATATATAATATGTATTCTATCCTTTTGAACCTGTATTCCATATTTTCTCATACAATAAACCACTGGAGCTTCACATGTTGGTTTAAGTATATAATAAGTACATTGTGAGTATAATGTCGGGTACATATGAGCATAATATGGGATACTTTGCGAGTATATTGTTGGGTACATATGTTGGATACAAATTGTGAGTCTAATGTTAGGTACAGTGTGGGTAGAATGTTATGTTCATTGAAAGTATAATGTTGGTTATATTTAACATATAATGTCAGGTACATTGTTAGTATAAATATACCAAAATGTCAGGTAATCTATTCACAATTTGGTACATTATGAATATAATGTCGGGTACGTTGTTGGTATAATATCAAGTAAATTGTTTGTATAACAGGTTACTGTATAATGTCAGGTACATTGTGCATACTGTTTGGTACAATGTGAATATAATGTCTGGCACATTGTGAGTATAATGTTGGGGAAATGTGAATATAATGTCTGGTACATTGTGAGTATGACATGTATAATGTCTGGCACGCTATGAGTATGCTGTTAAGTGTGCTTCGGAACATTGCAATTGAATACTGTTCTCCAGGTTGCGACTTTTCATAATAACATTGCAAAACAGGTCAAATATGTTACAACCTTGGTCGTTAATATACACTTGACATTTTGTCTGCATTTTGTCAATCTGTGAAAGAGTTCCTAAACTGTGATAATTTATGGGTGTTTAATGAGCAATGTGTCATGTTGCAGTGCTATACAATGTCATATCACCTATGTCATGCTATCATAGGTATACACAGTTGCGAGACCTTCATGAAAAGAAACATGGAATAGGTTGAAGCTTTTTCATGTTTTCGTTGTATAAACTTTGTATTAACTTTGTGTAGTGGAGCTTGAACTCTTTTGGACATTGAAACTAATGGCTGACATTGAAACTAATGGCTGTAAACATGGTAAACATGCTCAGGTAGTAATATATATTTATGTATATTTGCAGTGGGAAAGTTTCCCAAGGTACAATTGTACTTCACATGTGATTTATGAAATGGATTTACTGGATCATAGTTATTCATGTTTTACCAGCTTGTTTACGTGTATGTTTTACGAAGTAATTAGCATACCTACATGTATTACTATTAGACAACATTGGTATCCATATATCATGTATATTACTGTTTATAAAAGTAAATAATTATTCAAAGGTTTCCAAATTTAATAAGTTCAAGATTAAAAAATATCATTTTTCATTTTTAATATTTTTTTTGCATAAATCAATATAATTTTATGGTGTTTTTTTTCTATGTATTTCTATGATTTGTTTGCCAATATTCATGTAGATCATAACTTTTCTATGGCTGGTACAATTTAAACTGAGTAAACTAGAAACCTCTCGTACACATGATAACAGTTGTCAACAGTTGTCTAGTTGTCAATCCATACTATTAGTCCTATCTGGATGTCTACCACTGTAGACTGGTTTCAGCAACAGAGAAGTACTTTTCTATATGTGTTCTATACATGCTGATGAGGTGGCATTCCCTGTCACATGAAGTTTCCGTCCACTATTGATTAGCTCCATTTGCCCCGGTGACATTACCAAAACTGTCCACCTCCATTGAATCCTTTGCAATCGAATTTTTCGCTGTCGAAAATGTTGCACAATCCGATTTGTCTGAGTGAATTACACTTAGAATTTCAAATATTCAACTCGCGTTAGAACTTTCCCAATTTCTAATTTATTTTAGGTGAGTGGGTTGGGGTTAGGAGTCAATATTAATCATGTCAACTGTACTGCAACAATATCATTATTATTTGTTATTATTCCATGTTCAACATGATATATTTATGAATTGAAAATTATTAAAATATTATTCTCAGCCATTCTATTTATTGATATTTTAGCATTTTCAGACTTTCTAACCTTCAGTGTTGGGTAGTATCATCAGGTCATATTTATTTTAAAAAACAGGTTGTACATGTTCATTGTTGTACTTGTTGACCAATATGTATTTTGATATTTGTAATTATACATATTCCAAATTATTAATAAAATATGATCAAAATACATATTCTTGGCACAGTTTTATCCATATTTAAAAAAATAATAGGTTAATGAGATAAAATGCTGTAACAGTGCATTACCAGTGCACCTGGTCTACGCACAGATGTAGCAATCGTGGAAATAGGGAAAAGAACAAAAATATCGGTGAGCTGCACATAAACAATTTAGAAGATCATAATTCAAATTGCAAACAGAAACCACAAAAGTAATTGCAATCAATACCAAATGTTTCTGGTTTTTACGCATAGCACTATTAGTATCCTCATGATGCTTGTTCTGTTCTATGTCAAACACAGGATTACAATTTTACCATCACTTGTTAACCAAGAATGTCTGTAAATGTGACAATAATAGAGGGAGGTGGGTAGTTGTGACTCGAAACTGCTTGAACTTGTGATTGCATATTTATTTTATTTAATTTTTATTTTCTTTCATTCTACAAAGAAAAACATATTTTAGCCACACATTTTCTTCCGTTCTACAGAGAAAAACATATTTTGGCCACATATATTCTTCCGTTCTACAAAGAAAAACATTTTGACAACAAATTATCTTCCGTTCTACAAAGAAAAACATTTTGGCGACACAGCAAAAAAAAGATGTTTTCGTCACATGTTTCATAGCGTTGACAGTGTTATAAGGAGGCCGAGAGTATAAGATTTATCAGGATTACACTATGAGAAGGCTATAGAACAAGATGATGCATTGTAATATCCTCTAATGTCAGTCGAGATAGAGATGGAGTGTACGTATGGTTGTACTGCTATGCTAAGATGCTCGTATAAAACCAACCTGCTACGTGGGAAGTGGGTTGCTTGTTTGTGTTTCCGCTTGAATCCCAGCTGAATGTGTTCCTTCGTGATACTAAGTATTTTATCTGTAGAATATGATATCCATATTTTCAATTAATTTCGAATTTGCTTTAAAAACTGAATGTAGACTATTCACAAAAATAAAAAGTGTTGGATAACTTCCTGAAGGGGATTCTTGACCGTGCTGACAAAGTAAACATCCTAAGGAGATGGTGTATTTATTTTGTACAGGTATTTTTGGATCTGTTGTCAATGTTTTACCAGTGCGATATATTCATATCTCCAATTCCTCCTCTGTTTCACCCCCCCTAGCCCTGCACCCCCACCCCCACCCCTCTGCCCCTCCCCTACCCCTCCTACCCACATAACACTTGTTCCTTCCTCCCTGACCATGTTTCTCCCATTTCTTGTATAGTAATGGGCATTAGTAATGGCCATCGGTAGGGCATCAGTAATGCAAATTGGTAATGAAAATCAGTAATGGACATCGGTAATGAAAATTGGTAATGAAAATCAGCAATGAAAATCAGGATCTCTTTGGTTTGTTTACACAGAGGCAGTCACTATGAATATTGTGGATAATAATCATACAGCTATAAATTTACATCATATATGTGTGCTTAATTAATGTCGGAATCTGTTGATGGTGGTGTCTACAACCTCAACCCGTCACCATAGCCTCGAAATTATCAATTTTCATATAGGTTTCTCTCCCTGACGTCATTCTGATCATAATCCAGAATGTAAATAGACATGGTTTTGCCGAGAGCATTAGAGGAAACTCGAACCGCCGTAATTTATTCGATGTGGATGTTTTTGGTTTCATTTCTTTCCTCATCATGCACATCATTTGAACATAAATTACAAATGGGGAAAATAAAAAAATACATCCCTATTATCTTTCCATAGCCATAGTGCTGCTAGCAGAAGTCATCTAAATCAATTTTACACAGGGGAGAAAGAAAAAAACAAACATCCCTAAATGATTAGCTGAGGACATGGCAATCTCGGATCGATAGGAATGTGCAAGTGTCGCTATCCAACAGAATGACATGCTGAAATAGCAGCATCCAGTAATACACTACGAAACAGCATGTTGATTACCAGATTATGTACGGGGATTTCAGCCCTATTAGTGGATGTGAATTATTGACCACAGTCATGGCTCCCATGCTATCAGATAACCTCCGGAGTCTCTCGTACGTTTTTGTCGCATTCTTACAACATTCTCCCCTCGGTGTGTCGAGTTCACAGCCCGAGCTCATAGCATTGTTGCTCTCAGAACTGTCGGGGTTATGAGCTCCGAGAACAGTCTGCAGTGTTCCGCCAAGACAGTGGCTGTAGGGGGGGTCGGAGGTCAAGATCGTTACGTCATTGTGACGCGGGTCGGATATCGTTTACCCGGGGACATACGCCAGTACAAACTCTCGTCACTAGAGGATTAACTTGGTACACGCGTGTGTAGAGCAGGTTTATGTCTGACGTGGACTCTTCACGAAAGGAGATACGTTTGAATCCAGCGATGGGTGAACTAGGGAGGTAGTCATGCATCTGTGTCGAATCTCTTCTTAGCATATCTATAGGCAACAATTAATCCAAGCTAAACACTGTAAAATTATACACATGATACAGTTAGCCTCAGTGTCATGTCATGTCAAATGCTAGGGCTACATTGACTGTTCAGAACTTGGGAACTTACTAGTAGAAAATAAAACAATAAGAAGACAAGGATGGTTTTAATATAATACTGAATTTTAAACAAAATGGAAGATGCCTTACACTATTTTTATTTCCTTTCAAATTAAATCCATGCAATATTGAAAAGTTTGATTTATCGTGGATTTGTTTCTCTTGCAAAACAAAATTTCTCTCTACGAAAGTTATAGTGTAATAATGTTACATAATGTTGCATTTGATTGTAAAGCTACAACAGTAATATCAAACAATAGCTCAACCACCCACTCGCTCACTAACTCACCCAATCACTCATGCACTATAGAAAGTTATTAGTGTAATAAATTTAAGTACTGTGATTTCATGAATATAGCCCATGGGTTATATGCATTAAATTAAAACATTTTTATGTGATGCGGGGTATCTACAGCTGTAGGCTATCTGACGGTTAACACAATTAAAATGAAAAATAAATAAAAACAGTGAATTTCATCATCACTGGTGTCACTAATAGTGTTCCGCACCAACTCTGCCTATAATCATATAAATACAATACAATTAGTGTTTAATAGCAAGCCCATCACGCGACTATTCACATGACTACTCAATGTGATATTCATTCTCAAGTCAATGTCACATGTCTGTATCTTCGTCTCTTGTTTTTTAGTTATATGCTGCTGGCTATATGCGGTGCGGTCTATTTGACAATATATTTGTCTAAATTGACGTATTTGGCCCACTGCAGGCTATGTATACACAGGAAATTACATATTATTACCAACAACAAAAAATTAAAAAATTAAAATAATAATAGCTCTACCAGTCTACAGAGCTAACGTTTTTTGTTATACATATATCCGATGTTAAATAAAGCTTATTCTTCTTCTACTTCTTCTACAGTATGTATTTACTAATTCCTTGCATTTGGTTGTTAATCTATAGCAGTAATATTAAACAATAACTCACTCACTCACCTGCAATTTATTACATACATCACACATACTAGTACATGCACTCTAAGAAAGATATTATTATCTTCCAGGTTTGCGCGACATTTGAAGGTATTCCACCTCGTTAATTCAAGAAGTAATGACAGAGACGTTACATCGCAAACAATATCATTGTCACCAGATACAGAGAAATAGCATTATATTCATTAGAAAAAGGTTAGGTGTTTGTCAGTCTGTCATTCCAATGATGACCAAGGTACAGATAGAAGTGGCTATTAAGTTAACGGTACACATCTCGTCATTGCTTTCCATCCTTTTATGTTTCACGCAGACATATTTACTCTCCCTTGATATTATCCACGTTGGATGGAAGGAAATTAGCTCTGTTTTAATGACATAACTAGTCGAGTCCCTGTCATACACTGTGATACGTTTCCAGCAGTTTTCTGAGCAGATTACAGGCTTACTGGAACATCTGAGCAGATCAAAGCGGCAATTTTTGTCAAATAATCTTTGTATTATGTGTGCTGTCGCTATTTGAGTACGTTTCATCGCGGACATTAGGCAGGTAATTTCTGCTGGGAAGAGAGCTTGATGAACACCTGTGAAAGACCAGAGTATCGTTTCTCGAAGATCTCATATCTATCACGAGAACATAAGGACTCTCGTAACCATCACTAATACGTGGGGATCGTCCGCTTACGAGTGCGCTATGGTCTCGTAGTGGATATGAGAGCTTCGAGAAATCATACCCTGGAAATTCGTGGGGGTTAGTCATCAGTTGGTCATCTACTTTATTCTGTTTGGAATTATACTGTTAGATACTGGTATTCCACTGTCATATTTTCTATGTATTTCTATTCTGCTTGTAGTACAGACTGTTCTTTCAATTGAAAACGTCCCAAAATAGATTTTCTGATTTTTCTGACATTCTGATGGATTAAATTGTTAGTTGGCTTAATTAAAATTTTCAATAATGCTTCTTCTACCCAACAAACAATGTTCTGTCAATAGAAACATGGATTGTGGTATTCTTATAAATGTTCTGTTGGTCTAAATTGAGATTTGGTCTAATTTGGTCTAATTCGTGGCTACAGACAGAGGTTCCAATAGTTTCAATCACCAGGGGTGCGTTCAAAGACACTGGTGCTTGCAAGCATCTTACCAAACTAGCCACTGTCTCAAGGGTCGTATGAACTGTACATGGGACAGGGAACCAGTTTAGCTAAACGGCTTCCTCAGCCCTGTGTTGATTGAACGCACCCTAGGTTCTATTTAGCACTATGTCCTTAATATTTTCTATTGGTCTAATCAGCATTTTGTCAATCTGGCCTGCGTTTCGCAAAAGGGTCATTACAGATGTTACCGCCTTTAACATTGGGCCTATAGAGAATGACCACCTTATTATTTTTAATATTTCAAACACCGTCAGGGTGTACTCCATGCTTTTACTATAACAGGAAATTGTATTGACCTTGATGTAATCCTAGTATGACCCTCACATGAAACATATGAAATGCAGTCTGGTCTAGTCAGAACTCTGTTCATCAAAATTCTGCTTATCTAATCAGCACGTTTTCCCTCATCAGGAGTTATGATGGTTTCAGTCAGCATATATATCCAGAGTTCCAATGATATAAATAGTAATAGTTTCTGCTGGTCTAAATAGTACTCAGCAGGGAACAAAGATGATGGCAATGCAGACCTAATCATGGCGATAAGTTGGAAATCACGACAGTATTAAATAAAGTCACGTAGTCCTTGAATGCCGCTATTCAGTTGTAAATATTGTTGTATGTTCATCATTGTTGATAGCTTTTTAAACACTGCTGACAGCATGGAATATTAGTTGGTTATTAAGTACCAGCTACATGGTGCACGTTAAGTATGCGATCTTCGAATTGAACCCCCATATTGTATTGGCGCGCGGATCACTGCTTGATCGACGGGCGACGGGTGGTAAAGACAATACAGCAGGTCTCTATCCGTGGATATTCTGTGGATATTCCGGTGTCACCCAGACTGGTACGCTTTGTTCTTATCACCCATTTATCCACGCTCAGAGCCAACGAAGCTGTGTTAATGTTAACGTCAGAATTCTTGGGAATATGTTTGTTTCATTGAACCCTTTGTGATCCACAAAGACCGATCAGTACGACACTGGTAGATAACTTCTTTCTGATATTTAGGGATTACTGGGATTTGACGGAGCAGTGGGCAATAGTTCCGCTCTGTTGGAGACAATTGATGATGAAATTTGATATGACACGTTTTTAGATGTGTACTATTGTCATCAATGTCAGGAGCTTGCAATCCGTGAACGTTTGTCAGAAGTACACGACACATGTTGCACTAATCACATGGTGATTGACAGTATGCTTGTATATGCAAACAATATGCTTCTGTATACAGGTATACAGACAATATGCTTGTATGCATGACAGTATGCTTGTATTCAGACAGTATGCTTGCTTGTATGCATGACAGTATGCTTGTATTCAGACAATATACTTGTATTCAGACAATATGCTTGTATGCAGACATGATGCTTGTATTCGCAGACAATATGCTTGTATTCAGACAATATGCTTGTATTCAGACAATATACTTGTATTCAGACAATATACTTGTATTCAGACAATATACTTGTATTCAGACAATATGCTTGTATTCAGACAATATGCTTGTATGCAGACATGATGCTTGTATATGCAGACAGTATGCTTGTATTCAGACAATATGCTTGTATTCAGACAATATGCTTGTATTCAAACAATATGCTTGTATTCAGACAATATACTTGTGTATACAGACACTATGCTTGTATGCATGACAGTATGCTTGTATTCAGACAATATGCTTGTATTCAGACAATATGCTTGTATGCAGACACTATGCTTGTATGCAGACAATATACTTGTGTATGCAGACAATATGCTTGTATTCAGACAATATGCTTGTATTCAGACAGTATGCTTGTATTCAGACAATATGCTTGTATGCAGACAATATATCTTGTGTATTGAGTGTATGCAGACAGTATGCTTGTATGTAGACAGACTACTTGTATACAGAGCAATAACATTTCTAGGAAATAGCTTTATAAGAAGAAGAAGACATTTTATTTAGTGTTGGATATGTAAATAACAAAGCATGTTAGCTCTGTAGAGCTGTTATTGATTGATACAACTCTTTCTGGTTTATTTAAAACTGAGAGATGGAAAACAACTCGATTGCACAATCGCTATCATTATGATCATATAATATTATATACATTTTGCTATATAACAAAATTTGCTATTGTCATGATCTGACAATAACAACATTCCAAGACAAATTCCTGAATTTGCTTCATCTTCGTCAAATTCCAAGACGAAATTCCTCTATTTTACATCAATTGTATTGGCGGGGAATGTTGACAGATCTTGGTCACTGGTTTCAGGAATGGCGGACCAGAATAGGACAGGCTGTATAGGTAACAATACCAACAGGGAAGAATCTCTTCTATTCTTCAAAGGTTCCCACTAAGAGAGACGTTTTCTCGATGCTAACTATCCAGAACACCCATCTGCAGCCGACTTGTTTAACTTAATATGGATAGCAGGCATTTTTGCAATATGTTTCAAACACTCGTGATCTAATACGTCTCACAGGTAGTCTGCTAGAAAGTGGGATTTGCGAGTAATCGCCCGGTGAGTGATTACTCGGCTGTTACGATGTGCGTGGGACGGAGGCTTCAAAGTCGCACAGGCACTGGTAACCGTGGTAACCTCTCCCGCCCCATGGCTGGGTTCCTGCTTCCTGGAGCCGGGCTAACAAATGCTGACATAATATGCTTTTAAACTGAAGCATGCGTAATTGGTGGTCAGGGGTAATTGGTTGTAACGTTATCTTTGACAAGTCGTGTTTCAGGCCTGCTTTCTCAAAGTTCATATAGATGAGGTCTTTCATCTTTTACCTATGGATTCACCACACCACCGGGATTCCCTTGGTTGGAACTCGCAGTGATCTGTGAAACAGAACCAAATTCCCCGGTTGTACCTGAAGTGAAGTAGGCCTACATTGTGTGCACAATAAAACGCGTTAGTATCTGCTGCAAATACCCTTGGTAAACAATGCGATGTACTCAATTGGGAAATTTAAATACCTATTTTCGATTATTCAGCAATTTGTTATTGCAATTTGCATACATTGACATTTTTCTAACCACATTAACCTGACAATTGCATGTTTAGAGCACGTAGGCACATCGTCAAGGTATAATTTTGAATGCAAAAAGAAATCCTGGGTTGGACTGAAGTATATTTAAGACGTACATGGGCGGGAGAAGATGGCGGCCGACACAATGGTCCAAGAAGCTGGAGTTTCTCAAATTCCAATGATGCCACAGCCGTGGAGAATAGTTCATTGTGTATAGAGTTATCTCCCTTGGTTCAATTCCAGTTGTGTGTCTTACTATCTTATTGTTGATATTGGTCTTCTCACCATACATAGGTATCGGAATAATGAAAAATAAAGAAATAAACTTATATGTGAACTCATTAATTCACCGTGTATAATTAGCTATGGTCTCAGGTGGACACTACCAAGTGTCTCCAAGAACTCATGTGTTCCATGCATTGGTGTGTTGGCTGATGAGCATGTTAAAGTGCATGGCTGGTTAACTAACTATGATGAACTATTCAGAAGGACTTACACTTTCTTGGCATCAACAATGCACTTGCCTCGCATCTGGTATCGGATGTATACGTCATTTAATACCCACAGCGGCACAATATCTGATGCTGATTGGCCGCGAATCTATGTAAATCTACACTGATTTCCCAGGAGGCATATTGGGTTAACATGAGCATTCTGTGGTTAAATCTCTTGTTGAGAGAACCATTGTGTGTCGAGGGAACCATTCTCTGTTGAAGGTCCAACCTGCGGCTTGTGGTTGGTGGGGAAGGAGGAGAATGTTCAGAAACAGTGGTCAAATCTCCAGATTGTGTTGTGTGTTCAGAAGAGACATGCTGCTGCTACTGCAATAATGACGGAGCTGCCTGCTTTTGTCATATGTGTCCAGAGCAGACCGCATCTCGGGGTCCACAATGTACGCGCGTCTGTGCAGTTTGTGTCGCTGGCGGAGACAGATTCTGACCGAATATCAGAGTCCACAACGTACACGTATCTGGGCAGTTTGCGTCGATGACGGTGACAGGTTCTGGCGGCAGCAGACATTAGGGGACAGAGGACAAGGAATTGATTGGCGGGGACGCGGCGGTTCTTATTGACCACAGGCGATGTTCAGCCAGCTCTGTAAGGTTATGGATTTGTAAGTCAGAATGTCGCGAGCCTTGCGAACCTCCACGACTGGTATGGGAGGATATATTGGCACCGACGTACATCGGCAACGACGTACCTGCCAGGTCTGCGAGGCGGCAGTCAATTAAATGTAGTATTTGTAATTTATAGAAATAAACACTAACGTACAACCTTGTATCGTTTACTGTATAATCCTGTTGGTGTCGGTATTCATCTGATGAAACGTCATGTAGTGTTGATGTTATGTTATATTACTGATCTAATTGATTACAAATTAAAGAAACATTTAAGAGCTGAAAGTATGACAATAGGAAACAAAAGTTATCGTTCTACATACCACGTGACAACTTATTTGAGCTCTACTAAAACTATTACGTGGGCCC